>BQKN01067693.1:0-45397 GCA_022839385.1 Asparagus kiusianus | reverse complement strand
ACCTGTAACCTCAAAATCTGAACCTGAGCCCTGCGCCAATCTCTTCACTTGGAAGCTTGAACCTTTTGTTTCATCTGAGTTATTCCTTTAGTAAATGTTACGTTGAATTGATTTAATCAGATGCTCTGAGAACCATCTGGTTTACATAGTATTTTTCCCTTTAGGATGACAAAAGTAGTCTCTTTTTTGTGGTTTATTATAAGATGATGTGTTGTCTACTGTACTTTTCTGATTTAATTCTATTAAATTTGACGAAGTATGCTTTATCTTAATTATTTCAGCATAGGTTCTTTGGAAAAGGCTGGAAAGTCCATGTCTAAGAGCTTTCAAGTTGCCTCTGTTGCAGGTAATGCTTCTATGCTACTCAGCTATAAACTAATAGTCTTGGATTATAGTTTTCTTCTTATCAACATGATGTTTAAGTTGTGTTAAAGATGCAGAAGCCATCTACTACTTCTTTTAACTAAAGGAGAACAATGAGATGAACAGTAAATTGAAACCACCAAATAACTGATTCAATTTTTTAATTTAAAAGTGCCCACGTACCAGAGTTTCAACTGATTCCTTTTATCCCGTAAAAAAAACCACCTCACCTAACCCACGTCTCACAGAATGTGTAAACTCTCTGAAAATCTCCACTCCCATCTTTGTATCCTAATCCTAAAAAAGCTACCTTTTCTTTCATTACAGAATGTGTAAACTCTCTACAAATGCTTTTGAATCTTATTGATCTTTTGCTACTAGCTACCGATAAATTTGAAGTAGTATTATATTTAGTATCTTTAGCATATTGTTTTGATTGGTTTTTCATTGGCATTTGGCAATTTCTTATATAATTCATTTACTACACTATTGCTAGCATTGCATTTTCTTATAAACTTATTATTTAGAACAGAAAATAAAAATACATGTGCTTCTCATAAAAGTTTATTTACAATATAAAACTGGATGTTGGTTCTGGAAGGAAAAACAAGAAGAAAAATTTACAATTATCTAGAAGGTGAGCATAGGACTGATAATTCAATTCATATTTTGTTTGGTCAACTGCCTTGCCTTGGTGTTAACCTTACATTTTTTTATTAAATTACATGACCTGAGCTTTGCAGGTTACCGAATTCACTTAGGGGAGTGTATACAAACATTAGTATATATTAGTACCTAGAACATTAGTGGATACAAATTTTAGTGTCATTTGCAGATGCTATGGCATGTTGACATAACTTATTTAACCTTAATGGGAAATTGGGAAATTTGTAACATGCATAAATAAGTGAACAGGTGAAGCAAATATGATTTTAGATGTTCATAATCATCTTATTCTCATGTCACCTCTCATATATTTTGATTTTTGTGATTGCTTGAACTTATAAATTAATAATCACTTCAATGTCTTACTCAGATGCAGACTATTACTGCTGTTTGGCTTTTGGTTTTATTTTAATCTTTCATCTTGAATTTTCTGCTGGTTCTCATTGAATTAAGATTCATGTGGCCTGAACATTTGCAATTTGTTTATTTCATGCCATTATTCATGTGTTTCAACAGATCCATGCTATGCTGCTTTTCACGATGAAGAATGGGGAGTTCCTGTCCATGATGATAAGTATGCAACTAATATGTTGTCGTTCAATCTGAGAACTATATAAAATGCCACAAACCAACAGCGTTATAGGGTATCTAAACTTATGAGCAACTTGCAGGAAACTGTTTAAGTTACTTCTACTCTCCAGTAATCCTCAGCAAAAATCATAGCTATTCACCTATTGATATATCAGGTCACATGATTTGTAACTGTTGTGGCATATATCATGTCCACCAGGGAAGTGTTCATGGATTTTGATCCTGTGCTGGTTGCTAAATTGAATGAGAAGAAGATTATAGCACAAGGAAGCACTACCAGTTCATTATTATCTGAAGCAAAGCTCCACGCCGTCATTGAAAATGCACTCCATGTTCTTAAGGTGTGTTCCTGTCTTTATTTTGCTTTCTTTATTTTTTTTCTTTTGTTTTTTGTTGCTTCACATTTATTTATGTTGGCACTATATTTGGACATTTTTAAATTTGAAGGTTTAGCCTACCACTTACAGCACTACAAAAACACAGTATCAATGTGATTTATATTTTTTTGGATATTGGGTAAAATGTTGTTCTATGATTGCTGAGAAATTCAAATCCTTTATTCAGTCTTCCTTTGATCAGCCGAATTAGATCCCCCCCCCCCTTGCACAATGTCATTGCATATTGATTAAGTTGGTGGAGATAGTTTGAAGATATATAATGAAGTAGTAATAGTGGAATGGGGTGAGGAATCATGTTGGACGTTGGAGTCATGCAACTGATATTAGATGGGGGAAAATACCATATGATGAATGCTGTAACACATGGTTGCTTTCTGCTATACGTGAATTTACCGTTAAACTAATTTGCAGATAATGCAAGACATGTTAATCAGGTATAAGATAATTTTTAGATAAATTTCACATGACAAACCATAAAAATGATGTGGGAAAAGATTGCGCAAAAAAATAATCTATAAGGATTCCGTGCTTAGCACGGGATGAAACAATGAAAAAATTGACTTTTATTGTGCTATTTCGATTCCAGTTTTGAGGAGTTATTTGATCTTTAGAATTTTGGTTAATGAAGTAGTTAACGAATCGAACTTGCTCGAATATCTAGACGAATAATAATCAAACTATTTATTAATTATTCTGTTCACTTCCATAACTATACTTCATATCTAAAGCAGAATACTTTATTTTGATAACATGTTAAATATTTGTAGAAAATCTTTTAGGATCCGTGCTTTGCACGGGTTTAAATACTAGTACTTGTTAATGCCGTACGTTAATTTTGAGCTATAGACCTTCCTTTAATTATTCCAAGTATCTAGAGTTTTAAAATCAAAGGTAAATTAGTTACTCATTTTAATCATAAAACTTAGTTTGCAATTTGTAAATAGAATTATTTCCAAATTACATAATATATCATTTTATTATTTAATTGCTTGATATATTTTTTTATACATATGATCAGTATGTTTTAATATACCTATAACTTATTCCTGATTATTTCATCAAATATAGAGAAGTAATATGAATACACTGTATTCCAAAACATACATTTAAAGTCTCTTCATCATATTCATGCAATGGAAAAGATCAAAAAGTAAAACAAGTATATATACATGCGACGCACGTGCCCTAATATAGTAGAATATTAAAAAAATCTAGTAAAAAGATCAAAAAAAAAAAAAAATAAACATTAATCATCTTGTTGCTGATCAAAAAGTAAAACAAGTATATATACATGCGATGCACGTGCCCTAATATAATAGAATATTAAAAAATCTAGTAAAAAGATCAAAAAAAAAAATTTAAACATTAATCATCTTGTTGCTCCATGTAGTAGAATACACCCAAAAAAAAGTATGAACAACAACAGGTGCTGCAAAAAAGCTCGTTTTATGCCAAATGAAGGTACGGATCTTCAAAGCATGGATCTTCTTAACCATAAATCCATCATCAATAAAACAAATCTAATGCTACCGTAAGAAAACATTTTATTCATATGGCAACAAGACAATTGTTCAACGAGTGTAACCTCCAGGACCACCATAACTGAATTGGCAACCGTCTGGGGGTCCAGATTCATATTCGTAATAGATATCATAATATTCTATAATATCAGCATAAAGGTGGACATTTTTATCTTTTGGATCATAGAGCTCATTTCTTTCGTTTACTAACTGAATATTCAGAAAATAACATGTCTTGTTTGGACCTTCATCAATTCGATGACCACTCCCCATCGGAGGACTAGGCTCGTTGAAGGGAGAGTAAACCGCACCACCATAGTCAACCTCAGTAGCTTTCTCTAAATTATTGAAAAGCTCCTTTGGCCAATATCCCACAAAAGATCTTTCATGTCCATATGTTAACCACCAATTTCCAGTTTCTTGATCCTACAGTTCAAAGAATATAATGGTTACTTATAGAAAAACCTCATGCATTATAGACCGGTATAGCTGATAACAACTCTTAATATTCTTTTTTTTAACACATAAATAATTCCGGTGATGCTGTTGTGTTTCATCCATTATCAAATTAGAATTCGAATCCTGCGATTATTACCACGTAAGTTGGAAAGCAAACAAAAATAGCACATTCTCAGAATCATGGGATGTATGTCCCAGTAAAGTATTCTATGAAAAACTAAGTATAGGATTGCAAACTCTATGTAAGTCTTAAATTTATAGAAATATCCCTTCCCTAACGATAAACGTGCACATAAGATATAGAAAAAGCTAGACGGCTGAATAAATTTCCCAGAACAAAGTTAATACCTTGAAGATACTTATTTCAATTGATTTTTGTATCCCACCGTAGACAGAAAGCTCTGTTATTTCACTTCCAGGACCAAAGTCTGGAGACAGTACAACAAATCCGGGACAGTTGAAGTTGAAGCAACCTGTTTTATATCCATCAGCCTGCACAAATTATTAATCAACTTCTGTAAATCTCGATCGAGTACATATTTTTTGTGATAACTCTCATCTAAATTTAAGACGTAGTTCTTAGACTTTACCGTCCAAAACGTAGATAGATGGGTTAAAGAGTCACCATTTACACCAGGGCATACCTGAAATGTTATAAATATATTTAGCACAAAATATAGAGTGGAAATCCAAAGTACTAATTTGTTTTTGAAAAGTTTGAAAACTTTTTAAACAAATATTCACAATAATCTTACGGACATGCCATCCTGCTTGTACGGTGTTTATTTTATCTTCAGGTCCACCAGCGCCTCCTATGATCCATATTTGGCTTATGGTGACTTGATCAAGTTTAACATTTGGGAAACCATAAACAATAAGCTTTGCACTTGCTCCATAATATTCGCCAACGTCTGTTTTCATTATTGCATACTGTTTAACAACTAATTAATTCATTGTAAAGAAATTGATAATAGTTAACATGTGCAATACGAACCAGAACTGATATAAATATATACCATAAACCGTAAGACTGACGAGTCAAGCAACATCATAATTTATGGTTAAAAATGTCTGGCAGATTACTTATACAAGCTCGTCGCAGGGTATAGATAAGATTTTTGCTTGGGCTAGATTGCTCAATATGTATTTTGCAGGCTTGTGGTGTTCGCTTGTGATAGCTTGTGTTCATACATCAGGCTCAGTTTTGAGAGTTGGAGGCAAATTTTGTGAATCTGGGTGTGTAGATTCTAAGTTCGTCAGGGGTTTATGTTGAGAGATGTCAGGTGCATTCTAGGTAGGAGTGCATTTGTTCAGGAGACGGCTCGAATATGATACTTATTATATCCATATCCGCTTATTTCATCACGGATATATATGAATACGAATAGTGCATTCTGGGTAGGAGTGCATTTGTTCAGGAGATGGCTCGAATATGATACTTATTATATCCATATCCGCTTACTCATCACGGATATATATGAATACGAATACATATATAGCTCGGTAAGAAAAATTTATATCCATATCTGCAAATATCAAATACGGATAAAGATATACATGCAGATATATAAGGGGATATGCATGAAGATATGAAACGTATATGAGAAACCTAGATAATATTGAAAAAATATATATAGTTCATGTGATACAAAAAGGGTTTATTAATATGTTTGTTATATCTAAGAAGCTAATGTTAGACATCCTGATCATCAAAATTAATCTCAAATCTACTAATCTAAGGATTAAACTGTGGCAATTGTATGACCAATATGTATTCAGATTTTTAAGATACGGATCTAGATATTTCATTAGAGAACTATATCTGTAACCATATATCTTATCGGTTATAGATTTGAAGAACCACATCCATATTCTAACTGGATACGGTTACAAATATTTCCTCGGATATGAACACAATTTAGCAACCTAATTTTAGGTATGTCTGGGTGAACTATATGTGTAACTTCTTGTTAATTTTTAGTGGAAAGTTTAAACTTATTGACCACAACACTATGTCTCCTCTTTTTCCCATATCTTCTGATCTATTTTCTATGCATTCTCTATTTGAGTTCTTTGTTTGACTTTGACTCTCTATTAAATAAATGTTACACCATGCAATATTTTTTTCATTTATTTAGGTACCGTTTGGCAAAGGCTTAATTAAGTGAGGGGTTAAGGAGACTTAACCCCTTCTTAACCCGCCAAACACGAAAAATCTATACAATGATTAAAGTGAGTTAACCCTTCATAATTTGCCAAACATAAAAAATATAGAAGGGTTAAGTTAGCCCCTCTAAAAGGGTTAAAATGAGTTAACCCCTCAAAATGAGGTGTTTACTAATACTCCTATTTAGATGGAATAAGAGTTAACTCTTCTAATTATAAAGAAAATAGTCAAAATCATTGTTATTCCCAAACACTAAAACTGATCATAAGGGCTAAAATAAAACTTATTTAACGGGTTAATAATTTAGTCATTCGGATTATCAAATGGGCTAAGTACATTAATCCTTCTCTTTAACTCCTCTTCATTAATCCTTTGCCAAACGGGGAGGAATTAAAATGAGTTAACCTCTCAAAATGGGGGGTTTACTAATACTCATATTTAGAAGGATTAAGAGTTAACCCTTCTAATATCTGAGCGGCTCTTCAGCGCTTGATAGCAGGCGATTTTGTTTTTGCTAACATGCGCTCCCGCTGAGTTTTAGATGGCAAGAACTAGGAAAAATCAAGGGAAAAAATTACTAAAATTTGGATTTAGTGCTTCAAATCTGAATTCTTCTTCTTCGTTTGATCAAGAGACTGGATCGATTGAAGAGGAGGATGATTTCTTGATTAAAATGGGATCTACGGGTCCAAAGGGTGAAAAGAAAAAGCGATTGATGGATGAAGTTCTGAATGATCCAAACTCAAGATCGAACTGGAATTGTTCTCAGGAGATCAGAATTTCTCAGCTCAATGAGCATTCATCAGGTATTGCTCCTCTGGAAATTGGAAATCATCAGCTCAACTCCTCAGCGGGTGTTATTCGATCTAATCCTGAGATCGATAGCTGTAAAATCAGTGAACCTGTTCTTCCTGGTGGCTTTGAATCAGAGAAAATCAGTAATGAATCTCCTATAATTAGTGCTCAGAAGGTCAGCTGCTCTTCTCACTCTAGATCTGGTAATTCTGGTAAGAATTCTTGGGCCGATGAAGTTGAATTTGTTGCTGATTCATCATGTTGTCAAGGAATTTTGAATTCAGTTAGTTCTTTTGATAAAAATTTGCAAAATCTGAATGCTCTTCTTGAACCTATTTCTGCTCCTTTTGCTGAAAAGGATAAAGAAGTGGTTAATGATAAATTTGATGTCAAGAAATCCTGGGCTAGTCTTTTTGCTGATAATAGAAAAACAGGATGTGGTATGAATTTACAGTTTGTGAATTCTAAAAACAGAGATTTTGTGGTCTTTAATGAGGAAGAATGGAATGAAGGAACCTCAGACTGGAAATTTTCCTTGGTTGGGTAGGTCCTAGGTCTAAATGCAAAATTTAAAGCCATGGAAAGTTATGTTCATAAAGTTTGGGCTAACTGGGCTATACCTGATATATGCCTTCTCAAATCTGGATTATTTTTGTTTAAATTCGAAAATCAAGATGAAATTCAAAATATCCTTGAAAATGGGCCTTGGTTTTTTGGTTCCAGACCTCTCTTGTTAAAAGCATGGACTAATGATGAAGAGTTAGAGAAGATAAATGAAAATGTCTATCCTGTTTGGATTCAATTGCCAGGGTTAAGACTTAATCTGTGGAGTCCTAATGCTATTAGTAAAATTGCTAGCCAAATTTGCAAGCCTATTACAACAGACAAACTTACAGCAAGCAAGCAAAGATTGGCGTATGCAAGAGTTTTAGTGGAGGTAACTATGCCTACTCCTCTTCCTGATTCAATTTCAATTCATGGTCCTAATGGGAAAATTATAAAGCAAAATGTGGTGTATGAATTAAAGCCTAAATGGTGTGATAGATGCAAAATTATTGGTCATGATACAAGCTATTGCAAAAGATATCCCAGGACTCAGAGATGGATTCCAAAACAAAAAGAAGTTGTGAAGCAAGCTGATAATGTGGGAAATCAAACAAAGGTACCTGATCTTTCTGTGCATGCACATTCCCAGGGGGTTGATAGTCCCAGTTGTAAAGAGCTTCAAAAATCTCCTGAAAAGAACAATAGTTCTGCCAGCATAGTGCATGTTGTGCATGTTCAGGATTGTCTTACAGAGAAATCAGCTGAGATGGAAAACTAAGTAACTGGCAATGTGTCAAGAAATGTACATGTGGTGCACTTCCAGGATATTGGTCTAGAGCATTCAAAAGGAAAGAAAAATTATTAGACATATAAGCCTTGGCAAAATACTGGAAAGAAGGGTAGTCCATCTTTTGACAATTCTTTTGCTCTTCTTATCAGAGATGAACTGGACCCTTCAACAGTGGATAGGGGGGATATACCTATATGAATCTCTCCTTTTGGAATATTAGAGGATAAAACAAATCCTCAAAACAGCATTTGGTTAGGCAATTTATTTCCCAATACCATCTTTCTTTTTTAGCTCTTATTGAAACAAAAGTTAGCAATAGTAGACTGTCAGTCATTTCAAAAAGAGTTGCTGGCAGCTGGAAATGGTATTCAAATGCAAACATTACTGGCAGAGCAAGGATTTTGATCTTATGGGATTCAAATTCTCTGGAGATTAACATTGTCAGTCTCTCAGCTCAGCACATCACTTGTGGTGTTAAATCTCTGGATGGCAGACTAGACTGCATAATTTCAGCTATATATGGACATAACCATATGGAAGATAGGAAATCTCTCTGGCATGAGCTGTATCAAATTCATCAAAAAATTGGAAAAATGCCATGGTTGCTCTGTGGAGATTTTAATGCTATAACTGGCAGTGATGAAAAACTGGGAGGGTCTGAGGCTGAAACAGTTGATTTTAAGAAAATTATAGAAGATTGCCAATTATCTCACATGAAAACAGATGGATGCTTCTTCACATGGAACAATAAACAGGATTCAAATACTAGAGTTTGGAGTAGGCTTGATAGAGCCTTGGTTAATGAAAATTGGATCAACAACTATAATTCTAGTCATGCAGAATTTCTTCCCCCAAATTGCTCTGACCATTCTCCTGCATTGGTTTCTATCTTTGAAAATTGTGCTCAAGGAAAAAAGCCCTTCAAGTTCTTCAAGATGTGGACTAAGCATAATAATTACTTGCCTTTAGTATCAGCTGTCTGGCAATCTTCTGTTCCTGGATGTGCTATGTTCTCTGTGGTTAGTAAATTGAAAACTCTAAAAAAATCTCTGAAAGATCTTAACAAAAGAAATTTCTATAATATCAGTGAGCAAGTCATCAGAGCTAGGAAAAATCTGGATAATACTCAGGGTAGTTTGCAAGATGATCCTCTTAATCCTGTCCTGATCAAACAGGAAAAGGAATGCATTGCTACTTTTAATAAACTTCTGGAATGTGAGCTATCATTTTATCAGCAGAAATCCAGAATTCAGTGGAATATGAATGGAGATAGATGCACCAGTTTCTTTCATTCTGCTATCAGAACAAAAAGGCATCTTAATAGAATAAATGTTCTCTATAATAGTGCAGGGGATATAGTTGCTGATGGTGAGGATATCATCAAAGAAATAACTTCTTATTATGAAAGTCTTTTGGGTACAACTACAGCTACATCAAAGCCTGACAGGAATATTATTAGAAAGGGTCCATGCTTAAATAAAGAACAGGCAAAGAAGCTCTCATCTCAAGTGTCCAGGATTGAGATAAAAAATGCTGTTTTCTCTATGCCAGAAGATAAAGCACCAGGTCCTGATGGTTATAGCATGTTCTTTTATAAATCAGCTTGGAATGTTATTGGTGAAGAGATAACTCTGGCTATTGAGGAGTTTTTTAAAAATGGGAAACTCCTAGGTGCAGTCAACTCCACAGTTGTAACATTGATTCCAAAGGTTACTTGTCCCAAAACCCCAGCTGATTTTAGACCGATAGCATGCTGCAATTGTTTATACAAGATGATATCAAAAATTTTAGCTGACAGGCTAAAACCAGTAATAGGGTATCTGGTTAATCAAGCCCAGAGTGCTTTTGTGAAGGGGAGGAATATCTCTAGCAATATCTTGATGGCTCATGAACTGGTAAAAAACTATAACAGAAAGCATATTTCTCCTAGGATTATGCTGAGCATAGATATTAAAAAAGCTTTTGATACAATAAATTGGAACTTCCTAAATGATATGCTAACTAGCCTGGGATTCCCTGAAAAGATGATAAATTGGATTATGGTATGTATATCTTCACCAAATTTCTCTATTTCCTTAAATGGTACTTTGCATGGTTATTTCAAAGGGAAAAGAGGTTTAAGGCAAGGAGATCCTCTCTCTCCTTATCTATTCATTTTGGGGATGATGTATCTGTCCAGGAGCTTGGATATGCTACAAGAAGACAGGTCATTTAAATATCATCCAAGGTGTAATGAACTGAAGATCACCCACTTAATTTTTGCAGATGACCTTCTTCTTTTTTCCAAAGGGGATTTGCTTTCTGTCAGAAAACTATTCAAATGTTATAAAGATTTCAGTGATGTTTCTGGACTTCAGGCAAATCATGATAAGAGCAAAAATTTTTATGGTGGAGTTGATGATGAATTTAAAAGCACAGTTAATACATGTCTGGGATTTTCTGAAGGAAGCTTGCCTATTAAATATCTTGGGGTACCCATGGATTGCAAAAGGCTCTCATTCATTGACTGCTCTCCCCTCCTTGACAAAATATCCAGACAATTTCAAACTTTCTTGAAGAACAGAGGTCTGTCATATGCAGGTAGACTGGAGATTATCAAAAGTATTACCCTTGGTATTCAAATTTATTGGCAATCTAATTATCTCTTGCCAATGAAAGTGCTACAAAAGGTTGATGATATGTGCAGGGATTTCTTATAGGGCAAAACTGATCAGGCTCACAAAAACCCTCTAGTATCGTGGGACAGGATCTGTTTAAATAAAAAAAATGGTGGTCTTGGCATTTTCTCAGCAGTTATTTGGAATATGGCAGCTACTCTTAACATCCTGTGGAACATTCATGTTAAAAAGGAAAATTTATGGATTAAATGGATCCACGGTACATATTTAAAGCACAATGCTGATTTATGGTAGATTCAAGCTAAGAATGGGGATTCTTGGATGTGGAAACAAATCTTGAAAGTGAGAGATAAGGCTTTAACTTCTTATGGAGGAGTTGATGGGCTCAAATTGCTTATTCAATCGTGCATGAAAGATTCTAAAATTAAAATTTCAGCCTTATATAATAAACTCTCCCACGGTTCTTCTACAGTACCTTGGTTCAGCACTGTTTGGGAGACTGCAAACATCCCCAGATATTCTTTTATTGGCTGGTTAGCCACTCAAAACAGATTGCTCACTCAGGATAGACTTACCAAATGGGGGGTTGTGTCTACAAATTGCTGCTGTCTGTGCACAGGCACTGAAATTGAAACCAGAGATCATCTTTTCTTTGAGTGCACTTTCTCAAGAGATACTTGGATTATGGTTATGGACTGGTTAAATTTCAGGTGGAGGTCTTGTAGCTGGAGGCAAATCATAAATTGGTACTATACCAACCTGAGAGGAAGGGGATTCAAACAAAGAATTAAGAGAATGACTTTAGTTTCTACAATCTACAGTATCTGGATTGAAAGAAATGCCAGATTATTCAATCAAAAGTTTAAGACTGCAGTCCAGATTTTTAATGAGGTTAAAATTAACATTTTATCTGCTATCCTCAATGGTCCCCTTCAGGAAGAATGCAAAGAATGGTTTTCATCCTGCCAATAAGTGAACTGTTCTGCTGTACTTTGAAGAAGAAGTTGATAGATAAGTGTGTGTCTGCTCTCCTTTGGTTGCTGATTGCTGGCGATAGTGAAGAAGACCCTATAATGCTAAGAATGGTAGTTTGGAATGGCTTACTGACAGGTTTTATAGCTTTCCTAGGCTCTGTGCATATTTGTTTCTTCTAGTGAGCTTTAGTTACAGAATTATATAGTTATCTCATATTCATGAGATTCTTGATATGTACATAACTTCCATATTGGTGATGAATAATATTTTTTCATTTACCAAAAAAAAAAAAAGAGTTAACCCTTCTAATTGTAAAGAAAATAGTCAAAATCATTATTATTCCCAAAAACTAAAATTGATCACAAGGGCTAAAATAAAATTTATTTAACGGTAATAATATAGTCTTTCAGATTATCAAATGGGCTAAGTACATTAATCCTTCTCTTTAACCCCTCTTCCTTAACTCTTTGTCAAACGGGGCCTAAGTGTTTGTTTAATTTGGATAACATGGTGATGCTTCTAGTCCGTTGTTTTTAATTCACTGTTCTGAAATAACTTTTAGGAGTGTACATTCCTCTTTTTTAGTTGTATAACACGATAAAGCGTTGTTGCTCTTTGTATTTAGGTAGATAATTACGAACCTCTTAGATACTTAAAACGAGCATTTTCCTCTAACAAGTTGGAGAAATCCGCACAATAGATAGAAAAATACGTCTACAAAGAATGTATGTCTTCAAGTTGCACATGTTGAGAAATCCGTCTAGAATGCTCCATCTATGAAAATTACTCACAAAAAAAAAAAAAAAAAATCCTCCAGATTGTTACATCTTAGATAGGATTTTCCATCTTACTGTGTATCAACCTGCAATGTTATCTTTGTAGTTCTTTTCCTTTTTTTCATTATCTTTTTCGACTATCAGTTCTGCACTTCTGTGTGTGTATATATGTAATTACTTTATCTTCTTCATTTGGTTCCATAGTAGTATTATATTATATTTTTATAGTCGAATTTAAAGAGAAAGCTAAAAAAATCGTTGTCAAAACCATAATATTAAAAAATTGACAGTGCAAAGATATTGTCGTAATACCAAGCAAAATACAATTATGAGACTGTTTGTACTTCCATTCTCAGCCTTTCGATATCTTAGAAGAATGCTTGAATGAACAGAAAAGTTTAATATAATTCCATTTCAAATAATTTTGTTTAACAAGAAAGTTGGTAAACTATAGCTAAAATTGCAAGGTGAAAGAGGGTTACTCACATGGCTTCCGTCATCATTACCACTTTTGAGATTTGTACCGTGACTTTTCACATGATTTTGAAAAGTTTTGGCATATATTAAGTCATTCTTGGTAGTTCTGCGAATAAGAGCCGTTCCTGATGGACAAGTGCTATTTTGGCGCAAATTTGAGTTTATAGGCATGCGTTTTGGGAAACTGCTAGGCCACATCTGCATTAAGTAACTCATTGTTCAATTAATCAGTAAATAGAGAGAAAGAAAAATGTCGATTACTACTAAAACATTTAATTTTTTAGGCAAACCCGATTAAATGAGGATCTCTTAATTTGTCATCTCTCTCTGGTCGAAATGACACATGTATACTATCTCCTTCTATAAATTAATTATTATTAAATTCATTTCAGAGCAAACTTGTAATATCCCTAATTTCTTCTATTGATAATAAGTCTATATTATGAATATTAAGTTACAAAGGACTTTTATGCAAAGAAAGAAAGTACTAAATATAGCAATAAATTTAAGTCTGCTGAGGGGTTTGTTGCAAATGGAAAATTGTTAAAGGGTTTATTGGTATTAATGGAAAACTAATAAATAGAGGAAAACCCTAGTCGGCGACTTTTGAGAAGCCGTAGAAAGAAACGACAAGAAAAGAAAACAAAAGACGGCAAAAGAATAGCAGAAGAAGAAAAAAAAAATTTATTGGATCCGTTGAAACTTGAAAGAGAGTGAGCAATGGTTGTTTACACAAGAATGAAGGTATGGCTTTTGGTGAAAGAATAATCTATGAAGGTATTAGGGTTTGGTTTGAATTTTTATTTACAATCAATTAACTTGGTTTTATTTTGTGCTCAGCCATGGTAATGCTCTTGATAGCATGCAACACCTTGCTGTTGTTGTTTTTTTTCTTTCCATTGCTTTTGTCATGAAAGTCAATCGTTTCTTAGCCTAACATTCCAGACCAAAGTTTCTAATATAAAAATAAAGTAACCTATATATATGGATGCCTAGTGTTGAGTGTGGACTATGGGATCTTACAGATTTTATATATTTGTTTGAATACAGTATTATTAGCTAGTGTGTCTTTTGATTATTTAATAGGTTATCAAGTCTAAGGATATACAATAGCATTGATTGTTGTTTGGACTTTTTTTCTAGGGTTCCAAGTGACTTCGAGGAGACGTCATGAGTGGTATTCCAATAGTCATTTGGGTTTCTGTAAGTGGTGAATTTATACATTGTGCACTGTGTATATTTTTATATATAATTATATCAAGTATGCTTGGATCTGCTCTTGATGGATTATATCCTTTGTATGATTTACTGGTATATCATTTGTTGATTGGTTTGATTTTGTTATGTTCATGGATATTTGGTATAAGCTTATGCTTACTTTCTGTGTCAATTGTTATGTCTTTTCATATAGTAGTAGGTTGAGATGCATATGTGGTTGATTAATTTTACTATTGGTTGGCCTTTGGCATTTTTGTATATTATACTTGATTATATGAACTTTGTTCATTTTCTTTTTAAACATATGCATCTGAAGTCAATATACCGGTATATGTCGGATATAAGCAAGCTATTAAAACAGGACTCAATGTGCCTCTATGAGGTTTTATTTTAGCGCTAAGAGCCCAAATTTGGGTCTCACCGTCCCGGAACCACGGGCTTAATAATTGTGGGGTTTACCGAGTCAACCGGAGTATGAAGTGTTGACCGCATTGAGACGTAGCATGCTTATTTCTATTCCATGATTTCTAATTTTTCTTAAATATTTGTATCAAATACTAGAGTTCATTAATGATTCTATATCATTCTTATATTTTGTTTATTTCTCGTTGTAATATTTTTTAGTTTGGTAAAACCAGTGTTTAATGTATGAATTTATCCACTTACTGAGTTGCGAACTCATTGTGTTATTTTTTATTCTTTTCAGAGACTCAGGATTAGGTGGAGTTGGTGGTTCATGAGTTCTTAGAATGGAGCAGAGAATAAAATTCGAGATTGCTATTGTTTTCTAGATGAAGGTTGATAAAGTCTTTGATGTTTAGTTGATAAATTGAGAGTTTTGGAATAATAATATTCGTTCATTTAAGTTGAGGTTTATTTCAAGTTGAGGAATAATTGTTTATATCAACATATTGGATTAATGTTGAACTTTGGGATTATAGAGAATATTTATTGATGATTTTATTTCAATGAGAGATTATTTTTGATGGTCTTTTGATGAATACGTATTTTTGGAGGATTTTTCACAGGTTTAGTCCGGCTCCAATATTCCCTTTTAGGTTCGGAATTTGGAGTCGTGACAAAACTAGATATTTTTTTACCTGTTAATTTTTCCTCCTATGTCTGTCTAATCTTTCTAGTAAACGTATATTGAGCCTATTTCTGTACTTACTTCATAATAAGAGGCTATAAGGTTATATAGCTAATAGTTTTTTGTAATAATGGGAGGTTGTAACTTGTAAATTTACTTTCCGCAAATGGTTTCCAACCATTTCTTTAAAAAAGCACCAAAATGAGTTTCTTAGAATTGGGATCAAATCAACAGATAGAAGAGTGTCACCTCACCCTCTCTCTTGGTTTCCAAGTGCGAACTAAACACACATAAAAGTAAAGCATTATAGGAAATGGTTTCCCATAATGCAAATTTCTTGTTTTTCCTCACAAGCAAACAGGCCAATGCATGTATCGAGATATTCTAGAATGATATCATATAATATATGTCAGTCACAAAAATGAGCTAAAGAACCAAGAAGTTTAACCTCTTTGTAAGGATACGTGTCATCAGATACGAATATGTACGTACTTCAGCCAACTTCCTTTAGGTATGAATAGGCCGTCCATACAAATGCATTTTATGAATATCCTATATATGTAGGGTCTGAAGAGTGCAACCTAAAAATTATAACCAAGTTCAGAATATAGAAATTCAATTTGTACCTGAAGTTTGTGATCTTTCAGAAGAGGATTGTCAAAGGCTGATTGTTTGTAGATATCAATACAATCATAAATATGTCCACTTTTAGACTGCAAAATAATAAACCTCCATCATCAGTGCATAAAATAAATGAAGCCCCACAGACAAAATTTATAAAGAAATTAAATGGTATTTGATTGGCATTGGTATTTAAAAAGCTACTGCTC
Organism: Asparagus kiusianus; assembly: GCA_022839385.1. NCBI lineage: Eukaryota > Viridiplantae > Streptophyta > Magnoliopsida > Asparagales > Asparagaceae > Asparagus > Asparagus kiusianus. The sequence continues at coordinate 29,118 of BQKN01067693.1, read as the reverse complement.
AAAGATTTACCGCGAACATAATTATTGCTGATATTTTGTTTGAGCATAAGAAATCTTATAACTGTTACTACGAATATAGGATTAGATTTAGAGGAAAATTAGAAGAATGAACTGTGACATTAATTTGAAGTTAAAAAAGGTGTACCTGAAATGATTTTACAGGGGGCTTGTTAAGCATCTTCAGGTGTTTTTCAAGCTCCAAGTCTTCCTCCCCCTTCATGCTCCATCTACTCTCAACTCCTCTTGCAAGAACATCGAGCAAGAATATTATAAGAAAAAATAGGGAGATTGATTTTCTTAAAGCCAAAGCCATGGATGAAGATTGAAGCACAGCTTCCTTCCCTACGTACCCTCCTTTTATAGCATACTTGATTCTTACTTGGTAACAAATATTTTATTATTAAGATTCATGAATTGCCTTCTTCTAGAATATTTTCGTTGCATCAATTAGCTTTTATTACTTTCCATGGGAGAGAGATTTTATCCAATTTCAATGAATATTATTGTCAATTACCCTTTTTGTATTACTATTGTTCTTATCTAAATACGTCCGGAGATTATTTCCAACTGAAGCTAAATTAAAAGCTATAAATTGGACAGTATTTCGAACTAATGCACAGTCGGGCGCTGGACAGAAATGAGTAATGTTAAAAGGCCAATTTGGTCCTTGTATTTGGGCTTCATTTTTAAATTGGTTTCTATGGATTATTTTTTCTCAAATTAGGCCATGTATCCATTGCTAGACCTAAACTTTTAGTTTTTTTAACCTCCATTAAAAAATTTTAACATCCATGAAAAAATTCTGTTAAATATAATTAGAAAAGATAATATTACACTGACTCTAATGTTAGGTTGGGGGTGGATACCAACCTCCGGTGGCGGAGGAGCTCCGACGAGCTCCAGGATGGCGCAAGCGAGCTCCGGTAGTCACAGGCGAAGCCACAGACGGCGAGGTCTAGGCGATCTTCGGCAGCACAGGCGAGCTCTGCGTTCGCACAGCTCTGCGTTCGGCCTCCTCCGAACTCTGCGTTCGCCTCCCTCGAGCTCTGCGTTCGCCCCCCCGAACTCTGCGTCACTGCGGATCCGATCTCCGCGTCGGCTCGAACTTTGCGTCCGCGGGCCGCTGGCGACAGGCTGTCGCCAGCCCATCCCCCATCGCCTATTTAAACCCCCATCAAGCTAGGGTTTCTGTGCTGAAGAATTTTCCCTTTTCTCCGATTTCTTCTCTCTGGCGGCGGCGGCGAACTGCCCAAAATCGCAGCAGCGATTTGTGATAAACCTCCAGTGTGAGGGGATTTAAGAGGAGAGAGAGAGAGAATATTAAAGAGGATTTATAGTGGGGTATTCATTTATTCTCAAGTTGAGAATTGAAAGGGTTCATACCCTTTAATCATTAACACTGTAGCTATAGTGTTTATTTGAGAAATCTCAGTTTTGAGATCTGATCCTAAATTGTAATTTCTTGTTTAATTAATAAGAAATTTACTGTGTGGCTCCCGAGGACGTAGGCAGTTGCCGAACCTCGTTAAATCTTGGTGTACTTTTTTCTATACTGCGTTTCTGTTGCATTAGGGGCGGTGTTAAATTCCCAACAACTGGTATCAGAGCGTGAAACGATCTAGAGGAAGTCAGATTCAAGTGGGAGCCATGGCCGCAGATGAAGGGAAAATAAGACTTGAGAAATTTGATGGAACAGATTTTAGATTCTGGAAAATACAGATAGAGGATTATCTGTATCAGAAAAATCTGTATCAACCACTATCGGGGAAGAAGCCGGATTCCATGAAGGAAGAAGAGTGGAACCTTCTGGATAGACAAGCCCTCGGAGTTGTCAGATTGACGTTGACTCGTAATGTTGCGTTCAACATAGCGAAGGAGAAGACCACGGCAGGTCTTATGGCAGCACTCTCAAACATGTATGAGAAGCCACCAGCCGCGAATAAAGTTTATTTGATGCGGCGGTTATTCAATCTGAAAATGGCGGAAGGCACGTCAGTAGCACAACACCTCAATGAACTTAATACGGTTACAACCCAATTGAGTTCAGTTGAGATTGAGTTTGATGAGGAAGTTCGGGCGTTAATACTTTTGTCTTCTCTACCAGAGAGTTGGAACGCTACAGTCACAGCCGTGAGTAACTCATCGGGAAACAGCAAGTTGAAGTTCGACGACGTTCGTGATCTGGTTCTCAGTGAGGAGATCCGACGGAGAGAGACGGGTGAAGCTACAACCTCTTCAGTATTGCATACAGAGTCAAGAGGTAGAAATTCAACCAGAGGAAACAGACGAGGAAAATCAAACTTCAGAGGTAGATCAAAGGACAGGAGGTCCAAATCAAGGAATCCAAGCAACAGCTCGAAGGCTATCGAGTGTTGGAATTGTGGAAAGACCGGGCATTACAAGAATCAGTGCAAGAGTGCACAGAAGGAGAAGGAAGCGAAGGCAGAGGTGAATGTCACCTCCACCTCAGGAGGAGAAGACGCATTGATATGCTCTTTGGAGAGCAAGGAGGAATCTTGGGTGTTAGATTCAGGAGCGTCGTTCCATGCTACCTCTCAGAAAGAATTCTTTGAGAAGTATACCCCCGGAAATCTAGGATACGTATATCTTGGTGATGATCAACCATGTGCTATTGTGGGCAAAGGCGTGGTAAAAATTAAGTTGAACGGGTCAGTATGGGAGCTGAAGGATGTCAGGCATATTCCCGACCTGAGAAAGAACTTAATATCCGTAGGCCAGTTGGCTGGCGAAGGATATACCACGACCTTCCATGGAGATGATTGGAAGATCTCAAAGGGCGCAATGACAATTGCCCGAGGTAGAAAGACTGGTACCCTATATATGACAGCAGGTGCACGTTGTTTGATCTCAGTTGCAGAAGGCAATGAGACTTCAAAATTGTGGCACCAGAGACTCGGTCATATGAGTGAGAAGGGGATGAAAATCATGCACACAAAGGGAAAATTCCCAGGACTGCAGTCAGTGGAGATGGATATGTGTGAAGAATGTATACTTGGAAAACAGAAGAGAGTCAGCTTTCAGACAAGTGACAGAACCCCCAAGAAAGAGAAGCTGGAGCTCGTTCACTCAGATGTGTGGGGACCTACAACCACCGCGTCTATTGGTGGGAAACACTACTTCGTGACTTTTATCGATGATCACTCTCGGAAAGTGTGGGTTTACTTTCTGAAGCATAAGTCAGAAGTATTTAAAGCTTTCATGAGATGGAAAGCTATGGTCGAGAATGAGACCGGTCTGAGAATAAAGAAGCTCAGGACCGACAATGGCGGTGAGTATGAAGACACCGGATTCAAGAAGTTCTGCTATGAGCACGGGATCAGAATGGAGAGAACCGTGCCCGGCACGCCTCAGCAAAATGGTGTAGCTGAGCGGATGAACCGAACGTTGACGGAGAGAGCCAGAAGCATTCGGGTACAGTCAGGCCTACTGAAGCAGTTCTGGGCAGAAGCGGTTAACACAGCAGCTTACTTGATCAACCGAGGTCCATCGGTTCTATTAGAGCACAAAATACCAGAGGAGGTATGGTGCGGAAAAGACGTAAAACTCTCACATCTTAAAGTTTTCGGTTGTGTAGCTTACGTGCATATTAGTGATCAAGGCAGGAATAAGCTTGATCCCAAGTCAAAGAAATGCACTTTCATCGGCTATGGTGAAGATGAGTTCGGCTACCGCATTTGGGACAACGAAAACAAGAAGGTGATCAGGAGCAGAGATATGATATTCAACGAGAAGGTGATGTACAAAGACATGCACAAGACTGATGACTCAGAAAGCGAGTCAATATTTGTAGATGCAGATGATGTCCCGAGTAACCTCTCGGAAGAACCAAATGCAGAGGGTCCTCAGCCAGAAGAGCCTGTTGGATAGGATGGTGCGCAGGAGCCCGACGCACCAGCTCCGATATTAAGAAGATCTTCTCGACCTCCTGTACCCAACAGGAGATACATGAACTATCTGTTGCTGACAGATGGTGGGGAGCCTGAAAGCTTTGATGAAGTTTGTTAGTGTGGAGATGCGAGCAAGTGGGAGCTTGCCATGAAAGATGAGATGAAGTCTCTCATCTCAAATCAGACGTGGGAACTAGCTGAGTTGCCCACGGGTAAGAAGGCACTCCACAACAAATGGGTGTATCGGGTGAAAGAGGAGCAGGATGGTTCCAGAAGATATAAAGCCCGGCTAGTTGTCAAGGGTTTCCAGCAGAAGGAAGGAATTAACTACACCGATATTTTCGCTCCTGTGGTGAAGCTAAATACTATCAGGACAGTGATGAGTATTGTAGCAATTGAAGATCTTTATCTCGAGCAGTTAGACGTGAAGACGACGTTTCTTCACGGAGACCTAGAAGAGGAGATATACATGCATCAGCCAGAAGGTTTCTCAGAAGAAAAGAAGAAGAACCTGGTGTGCAGACTCAAGAAGAGCTTGTATGCCCTGAAACAAGCTCCAAGGCAGTGGTACAAGAAGTTTGACGGCTTCATGCACAAGGAAGGTTTCCAGAAGTGCAATGCCGACCACTGTTGCTACTTCAAAAGATATCAGTCCAGCTATATCATCCTACTGCTGTATGTTGATGATATGTTGGTTGCGGGAGCAGATATGGAGGATATCAAGAGTTTGAAGTAGCAGCTGTCAAAGGAGTTTGACATGAAGGACTTGGGTCCAGCGAAGAAGATCCTTGGAATGCAAATCACGAGAGACAAGAAGAGAGGGTTCTTGCGGTTGTCTCAGACGGAGTACGTCAACCGTGTCAGCGAGGAAGATGTGTCGCTATGATTGGCCCTTTCACATTGTGTCAGCGATCTCCACCCTTGTACTTAGGAAGAGGTGTGAGCCATCTCGAGGGGTCCTAGATCCCGTCCTCTCTATGAGAGAGAGTTGGAAGAGCATCCTTTCATCCCGAGTGTTGCATGTATGCAAGTTGTCAGTCCTAGAGTCCAGGACATGGTAGTGGAGTAGTTCCTTCTTCCTGCTAATGAGACACTGCTATGTGAGATTCCTGACGTCGGTCTTTACTACTTAAAGGGTGAAAATAATATAAACTTGCATCCAACGAGGAAGATGTGTAGGAAGTATTCTAAACTTAATCTTATGTGGACAAAGAGAAGTGAAAGTGTGAAGATATAAAGAGTGTGTGAGAAATTAGAATAAGAGGGAAGAAAGAGAGTGAACAAATAAAAGAAAATGAAGATTAAAAAAGTTGCAAGAATAGGAAAATAGAAAAGAATCAAATAAAAAATAGAAGAAAATCATCAAAAAGTGCTAAATCAAAGTAAGTCAAAGATGAAGGAAATCGAGTAGAGAAATTAGGAACCTATAATTGAGTTCATTAATTTAATTTCATTTACTATTAATGAATTACTCTATTTTTAATCATATTTTACTTTAGATTTATTAAATATAGATAATTAAACTACTAAAAGAAAGCACAATCTATCAAATTATTATTAAAGTAAAATTCCGTTCATGAAAAAAAACAATTAGATAATAGTTGTAGAATTCATAAGCATAACCTATCAAACTACTCAAAAGTACCATAGATTGTAAATTTTTTCTCCTAATTAATTATGTAGTTGATTATCCTAAACTTGATTATTTTTAGCACAAAAAGAGCAATTCATAGATCATAAATAAAATCAAACTAGTTTCATACAATTCTAGAAATTTTAAAAGATTTTAGCTCCACATTTTATAGAATAAAAACATGGAAATAAAATTTAGACTATAAGGCATAAAAGAGAGAGAGAGATATAATTATAAGAAAATTTGAAACTATACTAAAAATGACAACAAGAATAAGAAAATAAAGATCTAAACTATGAGCACAAAAGAAAAATAAAAATAAAAGAGCATAGAAATAAATCTACACTATAAAATAAAAATGCAAGTATAAAAGAGCATAAAAATAAATCTACACTATAAAATAAAAATTAAATACTACAAAGTGTAAAAAATAAATAATAAAATAAAAGAGCATGAAAGTAAATCTACACAATAAGAAATCAAAATAAATCTAATCTACCAACATAAAAATAGAAAGAAAATAAAATCCTTTGATATGAAGCTCTAAAGCAAGAACATAAAGAAGAAAAATAAAAACTTACATTACAAGGGGTTGGTTCATTGAGAGTCAGTGTTCATTTTCACATTCATCAACAAATAGAAGGAAAAAAAAATTAAAAGGAGAATTTTTTTTATTAATTGCAAATAAAGTTTATAATTTTTAAATGTCTTCTTAATTAAGAGTTACCTCCTCTCTAAATAGAGTTTTTATTAAAAAAATTATACTCAAACCCCTCATCTTCTACCCCTATTTATAGCCTACAAAAATCAACGAGAACCCTTAGATTAGCCTTGGGCTCTAAGGAATTAATCTCAGCCATTTATTTGCTTTCGTTATGAAGCAATCGGTCAGCCATGGGTTAGCTAATTGGTTGGTCAATCGATTCGCCGGTCAACTTTTTGCCAATCGCTCGGTGAGATAATTGGTTCCTAACAGAATTGATTCATTAGTTGACTTGTTGACTCGATATTTTCTTAATTCATTGGGCTTTTGTGAGCCTCTTCTTAGCTTGATATTGGGCTTCAATAGCTGATAGAAAATAAGAGAATTTTGTTCTTTTGGGCCTTTATTCAATAATGTAGGCGTCTAAAATTGTCTATGAGAGTCCGCACGAAACTCGAAGCAATGAATGGGTGAGTCAAGAAGATTCACCCAATCAGTCCGCGCACATCGATCAACACGCGTATGTTAACCAACGCGTGTTCGACGGTCGGTCTCGCGATGAAGCATACAAGTCAACAAATCGACCAAACACACAAAAAGAACAAGTCTCGGAAGAAAGAGAATAGGAAAAGAAAGAATCGACAAACCTGCGCGAGCGCGGGACGGAACAAACCAACCTGCGTGACCGCGGATCGGATTATCTTACCCGTTTAAATGCGGGTCGGATTATCTGACCCGCGCAAGCGCGGGTCGGATTATCTGACCCGCGCAAGCGCGGGTCGGATTTTCCTGTCACGTTGTTTCGACTCCTAGACGCGTTTTGGCGGTTTTAAAGCGGTTTTTCGCAGAGTTTATCGGTTCCAGGGGTTCCTAACTAACTTGATCTCATCGCAAACGTGATTAGGCTGTTGTTAACTGAAGATAGAGTCAAATCACTTGTTCTCATCCAAATAACCGCATCCGAGGCCTATAAATATGAGCCAAAGGCCTCCATTTTAAAGGGCTGGAATTTTATCAAGAGGACGAGGTGCTGCTGGATTGAAGAGTGAAGGAGCACGAAATTTTAGCGAAGGCTGGCGGTATCCCGGCGAACTTCAGCACAAAGGAGAAACTGTTCGAAGGATCTGAAGCCCGTACGTCCGTTCCTTGATATTAGGCTTAGTCTTAATCTCGAGAAGAGCCCTGATTTCGCTTCGTCGATCTCAGCGAAGGCGAAGCTCTGCCGAATTCACCAGCAACCGAATCTGATTCGCGATCGTCCACGGATAAATCCCGGCACAGGCGAAGAACCCACGCAAGCAAGAGCCGATAAACGGATCTTGTGTTTATTTTCAAGAAAGTTATAATTTTTATTTTTGTTATTTGAATTTCTTGTAAACGACTAAAGTTTTAATAGAATCAATGATGAAGGCAGCTTTCGCTGAAAATAAACTGGCAACCACAGTGGGAGCCTACAGCCTTTCTGCGAAGGCTGACGTGTCGCAACCTCGGATCCCGATCCCGGTTAAAACGGAGGTCGAATATGAGTTCGACCAGCAAAAGTACGAGGAATACTTGTCCTCCTCCTCCAGATCGGCCTCTCCTCACAAATGCAGGAAGGCCTACTCCAGGAAGACCCGTTGGACTTCAGCTGCAGAAGCCCAAGGAAAAGATCTTCCCGCCACCGCTACACCTGTGGCTCACAACGCCCCACCGGCATCCGACGAAGCTAAAACTACAGATCTGAACCCCTTGAGCAAGGGATCGATTGTTGATGATGTGCCCACTCTATCAAAGAAAGCACGTCAGAGGCGACGTCATCGCCTCGCACTCCAACTAGCCAAAGCCTTGGAACCAGTTGATGGAATCCGTTATGAGGCGGATCTGAAGTTCAGGAGGCACCAACCACTACAACAGAGAGTGGACGACCCCTCCTCCCTCAAACCAGTGAAGAACAAATGGGTCCATGTCAAAAGGACCCGATCGACTCTTTAAGAGCGGATTTAGAAACGTCGCGCATTGCTTGCACATGCAAGAATTCTCGTGCATGAGGCTAAGAAATTGGAAGACAAAGGAGTGGAAAAGAAGCCACAAAGACTGCACCAAGTATGGAGGCCAAAGTCTCGGATGACAGACAAAAAGATCGAAAAACGCGGGTTAATCAGATCCGACCCGCCGGTCCGTGGGTCACTTAAATCCGACCTGCCGAATCACGGGTCACCCAGATCCGACCCGCCAATCTGCAGGTCACCCAGAGCCGACCCGCTAATCTGCAGGTCACCCAGATCCGATCCGCCAATCTGCAGGTCGCCCAAATTCGACCCTCCAACCCGCGGGTCGCCTAAATCCGACCCTCCAACCCGTGGGTCGCTCAAGTCTAACCCGCGTTAGAGTCAAGACAGAAGATCTCCTGCACTTATTTCGTCAATTCCATCGAGTTCTGCACCTCCGGTTGAGGTTCGCGATAGTGTGGATTTGTCCTATTTTAAAATAACGATCAAAGATCGCCTTGGCCCTTCACCCGATGATCAAGGCAAAGCTCCGGTCAAAGAGCGCTTAAGCCTATTGAATGAATTTCGAGCACATCGTTAGGCTGGAGGTCGTCCTCCTAATCAGCGGAGGAGAACGTATAACGGGAAAAGTCCCGCAAATGACCGTATTGGATTGCGTGTTGAAATCTAGGAGCCTGTTGAGGACCAACGTTCACAAAAATGTAGCCTCAGACATGCGACTCCTGAAAACGCTAACAAAGCATTGTATCCCCAGAAGAAAACGTACTCATCGGACGAGGACGCTATACCTAGGGACTCGTGCCAACACACGATAGGTTGCTCCAGTCATCAAACTGACGTGTTATACTATCAAACTGGGGGTGCGAACAAATCTAGGAAAAGAAGTGCCCGAGACACGGATTCTCACTGCCCGTGTGTCAAAATTATTAAGGCGGTATTGTCAGAGTGTTGCTGTTCCAAGACCGTCCCGAAGAGAGTTTCAGTATTTGAAAGAATTTCCACCAGAACGTCTGAATCCAGACCAAGACGTTTCCGAAAGAAGAGAGCTGCTCTTTAAGATGATGAATTTCCAGAAGTGTCTGTTAACATGACCGGGAGAGGAAAGTCGACACGACACTTTAGTCCAGATCAGTTTGCCGCAGTATCCCGACGTATGACCCGATTGCGATCGGGAACCATCAGACAAAAGGATTACCAAAGAATGCAGAAGGGACTTCCTTCAGAAGACGAGACGTCGGATGCTTGCTCAGATGCTTGCTCAGCAATGGCTTCCGATGATACAGCATCCAGCGCAGGGTAATCCTACGAATCATTTATGATCAGCGCTGAGCAAATGGCTAAAATTCTCGATGACGCTTTAACTAAGCAGAAGGAGAGGTTCAAATTTGAAATAGAAATGGCTATGCAGCAAATGAGGGAAATACATGACAAGCAAATTGCGGCACTGACAACTCATCAGGGAGAATCTAGCCGTCGTAATAATCCCAACCAAGATGATAACGAGCGGGAAGTGGATGAGAATGCTAACATGAACACTCCTCCCGTCAACAACAATAATAGGGGTGGTCCCTCGGATGATAATAATACAAAGAAGGACCACGTTACTTCTCCCCGGAACCACTCGAAGACAGATACGAGTGAGGATAAGAAAATGAGAGATTTGGAGAGCAAAATCAATGCGTTGATGAATGCTCAGGAAGTAAAAAGGTCCGGAATACCGTGCCCATACCCAAGAGAGTGGGAGTCAATCCCGTATCCGGCAAAGTTTAACTTAAACAACTTCACACCATTTGATGGAAAGGGCTCCCCCACTCAACATTTAATATACTTCAAGTCTCACTTGGGGATAATCTCTGGGAATGAACCTTTGATGGTACGGTCATTCATCGGCACTCTTCGCGGAGCAGCCTTCGATTGTTATCGTCACCTCAAGCCGGAGAGTATTAGCAGTTGGGATGACATGGAGGATATGTTTCTTACAAATTTCTTTGACGACGACACCGAGGTCTCGATCGGAACATTAGTTGATGAGAAGCAAAAGGACGGAGAGTTGGTGGAGAATTTCATCAAACGATTTCGAAACAAAGCCATGAATTGTAGGGATCCGATTAGCGAAGACTTCATCCTGGAGACTTATCACAACAATCTTTCATTGGATATTCTCGAAGCCATGGGAATGGCACCGTCTAAGACCTGGAAAGATTTGAAGGTCCGAGGGGAAAGAGCCGAACGTTTCCTCAAAAGGAAAAAGGCCGAAAGAGGTCAAACGACGGCACCAACCCTGCAACAGAATTTTGTTCCTAAGGGTAAAGGGAAAGCGCAAGTGAATGCAGTGGATGCGAACCAAACATTCAATGTGCAAGCGCAAGCGCAACAACAGAAGCAGAAGGCGTCTCAGCAGTCATGGTGGCAACAACAACCTCAGAAACAGAAAACTTCGGAGCCGAAATTCCCGAAGGTTTACTCGTTCAAAGAGGATGAAGTCCCCGGTATTTTCAAATACCTTATAGAAAACAATAAGATTAAGTTGCCTCCAGTCCAAGATCAGGAAGACGCCAAAAGGGTTAATGACCCGAAGTATTGTGCATTTCACAGAGCGGTTCACCACCCTACCAAGTCGTGTTATGCCCTCAAAGATAAGATCCAAGCTTCGATTGATGTTGGGGTCATCACTATGAAGCAACCTAAAGAGAAGAAGGTGGGTGCGAATGCAGTATCGATTAGCTTCGGATCCGTTCCGTTGAACTAGTTTCAGCCTGAGCCCGTAATAAACGTAGCAGTAAAGACCGTGAATGATGATCCTCACAGACAACGTCAGAAAGGACTTGTGCCACACACAGCCCCGAACGGCGAGATTCTTTGGGTTCACCCCGATCTGATTAGAGATGAACAGTGGACCAGATCCTCTTCCAAGAAGAAGTCAAAGGGAAAAGGAAAGTCCTGTTGCGGAGCCTCTGCTATTCCAGGGGAAGATGATAAAAAAATTCCTGCTTTTCTGCTTTTTGAAGATGAACAAAAAGTCTTTGCAACCCGGAGTGTAAAAGAATATCACTTCAAGTATCCGGATGCTTCCGAGCAATTGGCTAAGCAGGGGGTAACCAAAACTGTTCCTTCCAAGACGTTAGAGGAGATGGGAATTGTCACAACTTCCCCAACACTCGTAGTTGCGGAGAAGACCCAGCAAAAGCAAAAAGGGAAAGAACCCTTATACCAAGAGGGTAAGAACCCGAAGCAGTCTCGATTCAATCACCCGATTGGAAGGGACAAACCAGGAAGCTCAAGCGCTCCACCCCATTTTGATATTATGACGCAATTAGCCAATATACCAGCTAGAATAACCCTATATGAGTTGTTGCGTTTTTCAAAAGACACAAGGGAAGTGTTACAAGAAGCCTTGGCCAATTCCGAAGTTTTTCTGACTCGAATCAAGCCATCTCCTAAAGAACCAGAGCCGCTAGTCTAACATTGCAACCTCACGGTGCACCATTTCCCCTGTATTTCTTTCACCAAAGAAGACATGCAGATGAAGAATTCGAAGTATGACCGGCCCCTATATTTTACTGGGCACATTGGCTCCAGCGTTTTCAACCGGATTCAAGTCGATCCGGGTTTCGCTGTCAGCATCATGCCACTCCGATTGATGTACAATCTCGGAATACCGGCTAGTAAACTAACCTCCACAGGCACCACGATCTACGGATTCAACACCAGTGGGTCCCGACCATTGGGAAAAATTCGAATGAAGTGTCAGATCGGGGATTTGAAGTCAGAAGTCACATGCTACGTGATTGACGCAGAGACCTCCTATAACCTACTGTTGGGTCGACCCTGGATCCATAGTAATCTTATAGTCCCATCAACTCTTCATCAGTGTCTCAAATATGTAGACACCAATAACAAAGTTAAGACGGTGGTCGCGGATAAGCAACCGTTTAAGGGGTTAGAAAACTATTTTACCGACTCCATTCTATACGGTGCCGAATCCGATACTGAACCATCGGCCTAAGGAACGGACAGTGAGGACGAAGCTAATACCGAAGCTGGGTTTGATTATGATGGTGGTTTTGTACTTAATGACATTGTACCTATTGTAATCAATCTTGACGATGAAGAATCATCGGAACGTAGTTGTAACTGGTAACTTGCCGAAGAAATATCAATAAATGATGATTTAGAGTACTCGTTGTGTCTTGATAATGTTATGAAAGAATTGCATAATAACCCTAATTTGCATGTACCGCTTCAATCGTCCTGTATGACAAAGAAGCATGTTCAGGATTCATTCGAAACGACACTTGTCATTCCTGCAAAGGTAGGGGGTGAAAAAGAAGTTATCTATGCTAAAGGAAGAGAACATTCGATACCAGATCATTTTTTGGAAGAAGAAAACGATGGTGATAAACCTACCCCTCATTTATTCAGGTATAACACAAAAGCTCGTAATCTCATGGAGAGATACGGATATGACTTCGCACTTGGAGAAGGTCTTTGTTTTGGTCGAGGTCCGCGAGTTCCACCTCGTATGGCCTATTTACCAAAAGGAAAGTTTGATGACTATTATAGCCATCGAAGAGGTCTGGGTTATGTTTCTTCATCCGACGACGAATGTTGCTGGCAAGTCATCGATCAAATCGCTAATAAGGGCAAAGACGAATATTCTTCCGACTCTTCAACCTGGGACTCCAACACTAGTCTCGGAGAAATATTCAAAAAGCTAATGTCGAACATGACTACGGTTGATCCTGCGACAATAGAGGAAGACGATCAAATGCCAACTTGGGAAGACCCTTGGGTTCATTACCTGAATATGCAGTACGGTGATAGGTTTGAACAAAGAAAACCTCCTACCGAAGATCAAGTAGTTCAAGTGAATATGGGTAATGAGGATAATCCAAAACCGATATTTATTAGCGACAGCCTCCCGTCGGATGAGAAAGAAGAGTTAATCTCTCTCATTAGGTAATACATCGACGTATTCGCCTGGAATTATGAAGATATGCCAGGGCTTGATCCAAATGTAGCAGTACATTGTCTCAATATTAAGCCGGATGTCAAACCTGTCAAACAACAAAGACGGTTTCGTTCGCAAATTATGGAGGCAATCGGGTCTGAAGTCAAAAAGCTTATCGACTCAGGTTTCGTCAGGGAAGAACAACATCCAGAATGGCTGGCCAACATCATCCCGGTCCTTAAGAAGAACAGGAAAATTAGGATTTGTATCGACTTCAGAGATCTTAACACTGCCTGCCCGAAGGACGATTTCCCTCTTCCCATCACGGATGTTATCATCGACAATACGTGTGGATTCAAGAGAATGTCCTTCATGGACGGATTTTTTGGTTATAATCAAATAAAAATGCACCCAGATGATGAGAAGCATATCGCGTTTAGAACATCCCTCGGTGTTTTCTGCTACACGGTTATGCTATTCGGCTTAAAGAATGCAGGTGTCACATATCAGAGAGCCATGTCGAAGATTTTCAGGAGCATCTCCGAAAGATTGTCGAAAGCTACGTGGATGATCTGGTCGTGAAAAGTCGTGACAAGAATGATCACATTAAAGACTTAAAGACCATGTTCGATCTAATGCGGACTCATCAATTGAAGATGAATCCTACAAAATCATTTCTCGGAATGTCCAGCGGCAAATTCCTTGGATTCGTCGTCACCACCAAAGGTATTCACATCGACCATGATAAAGTAAAGGTAATTAACGAGTTGCAACCTCCGAGAAACCTTAAAGAGCTCAGAGGATTGCAAGGACGGTTGGCTTATATTCGTCGGTTCATTTCAAACATTTCAGGGAAATGTTAACCATTCTCCAAGCTCACAAAGAAAGGCATATCATTCGTATGGGATGATGCTTGTCAAAATGCGTTCGAGGATATTAAAGAATATCTTTCAAAACCTCATGTACTCGTTGCACCGAAATCGGGCAAACCGTTCTTAATTTATGTCAAAGCAACGAGCTATTCGTTAAGCGCATTACTTGCACAAGACGACAATAACGATCACGAACAGGCGGTATATTACTTAAGCTGGACCCCTATAGGCGCCGAATCTCGATATCCAATGATTAAAAGGGAGTGTCTAGCCTTGGTATTTGCTATTCAAAAAATGCGATACTATTTGGTCGGACAGACTATTGATGTTATCTCCAAGGTTAACCCAGTCAGAGTGTTCATGACGCAACCGGCTTTCATGAATTGGCGATTAGCAAAATGGGCGTTACTCCTATCCTAATATGACCTACACTTTAAACAACAGAAGTCGGTAAAAGGACAGACTATTTGTGATCTCCTGGCAGCTAACCCAACCATGGATACCGCCGAGGTATACGACGATCTGCCAGATGAAACCCGTGAGGTCAACGCAACTTCACATCAACAGGTGTGGCGTTTGTACTTCGATGGTGCTTCTCGAGCGACTAATGTAGCAAGTTCTCCTGGATGTTCTAAGATTTCCTCCGGAGTCGGAGTTGTCTTAGTTTCCCCAGGAAAACATGTGATGCCTCGAGCCTACTCGCTGACCGAGCCATGCTCAAACAACGTAACCGAGTATAACGCACTACTTATTGGGCTTAGTTTCGCTAAAGAACTAGGGGTTGAGTATTTCGAAGCTTTCGGCGATTCTTAACTGGTAGTTAAACAAGTTCAAGGGGAGTATGAAGTCCGAAGTCAGGATTTGATACCATATCACCAGATGGCCGTGGAGATGGCAGAATCGTTCGAATGATTCTTCATCGAGTACATTCCGTGTCTACAGAATGCATATGCAGATGTACTGGCAGCATTAGCAGTGTCCCTAGCGCAGCCTCCTGAAATAGAACAATTCGTTACGGTAAGGACTCATCAGCTCTTCGTACTAATCTACGATGTAGATGACAAAGAAGAGGATGTTAAAGAGGTATATGCAACTCAAGCTGAGTTCGAACCCCGAGATTGGTGCTTCCCTATCATCGATTAGTCCTGCACGGGATTTTACCAGAAAACGTGAAGGAAAGAGATTCGATCCGACGAAGAGCATCGAGATTCTACTATAACACGGAGAATCGAACGCTATATCGCAGGGGGTATGATGGTTTACTACTGCGTTGCTTATTGATTAAGAAAGCGGATGAGGTCCTTAAGGAAACACACGAAGGGGTTTGTGGATCGCACCAGCCTGGCCCCAAACTTTATGACCGCATCAGGAGAATGGGATATTATTGGCCCACCATGATCAAAGATGCGGTCGCATATGCCCAAATGTGTCACGCGTGTCAAGTGCACACGAATTATATGCACCAACCCCGAAGCATTTGCATCCTTCGGCTACGTCATGGCCTTTTGAGACTTGGGGAATGGATATTATTGGTCCTATAAATCCCCCGTCAGTCAGAGGTGACCGATTTATTCTCACGATTATCGATTACTTCTCCAAATGGGCTGAAATGATTCCACTCAGGGAAGTTAAGACAAGTAACGTTATTGCATTCATCAAACACCATATTATTTACCGATATGGTGTCCCAAGACGGATTATACATGACAATGGTCCTCAATTCGTCAGCAATGTCTATATTAAGTTTTGCGAGAAGTTCAGAATTCAGGACCTCTCGTCAACAACATACAATCCCGCAGCAAACGGATTAGCTGAAGCTTTTAACAAAACTATCATCAAGCTTCTATCAAAACTCGTAAAGACTAACAAACGAGATTGGGATGATAAACTCGGCAATGCACTATGGGCTTACCGCACCACAGTTCGCACGCCTACTGGCGCAACCCCGTATTCCTTGGTGTACGGGTGTGAAGCCGTCCTTCCGTTGGAAATATAAATTTCATCTCTTCGAATCGCTCTCACAACCCAGATGATAACCGAAGAACAATATCAGAAACGTCTCGAAGAACTCGAGATGCTCGATTAAAAGCGCTTAGAAGCTCAACAGCATATTGAGTTTTACCAAGCAAGAATTTCTCGAGCTTTCGACAAGAAGGTTCGACAACGGAGTTTTAAAGGAATTTGGTCTTAACTGAACGACGGCCTATGATCCTTAACTCTAAGAAGAAAGGCAAATTTGAACCCAAATAGGAGGGACCATTCGTGGTAGAGACAGTCTACTCGAGTGGCGCATATCGCCTCATTACCAAGGAAGGCGACCGGCTTATGATGCCGATAAATGGCAAGTTTCTTAAATAATACTACCCTTAGTATAATCAGGATAACCAATGTATCGGGAAGTTCCCGGAAGAATACTACGTGTGGTATTCTTAGGGATAACCCAGCTGCTATGAAAGTAATGAATAAAAATCCACACTTGGACTCTGAATGTATTCAAAGTTAAAGCGTGTTTTATTATTGATAAATGAGATTCGGTCATTTTGACAAATCAACCTTTTCTCACAAAATCCTCCACTGATCAAATCAATTGACGGTGGGTCCACTAAAATTTTTATCCGCCAATTCACGACAATTCTCAAAACTTGACGTGTTAAGTCCTAATCACTTAACATCAAAATCCCCCATCGAGTGGCTAGTACAAACCAGTATTTCTATTGCTACCTGTATTCCGCTCTCTTTGCTTTCAGGTCAATCCTATAAAAGTTAGGGCCAAAGCCAGTCTCTCCTCTCGATTCCTTCTATGAACGAGAGGTTCATTTTCAATTCGAGCAATCAAACCTATAAAAGTTAGGGTTATCTCCAACCTCACTTAGTCAAACCTGCAGCTAGTTAGGACTAAGATCAAGTCATCCCTTTCGATGAACGAAAGACTTCTATAAAATCCTTTTCAGCCAAACCTATAAAAGTTAGGGTCGAAATCGGAATTTCCCCTTAATAAATGAGGAACTCTTTTCTTGAATCAAGCAACCAATCCTATAAAAGTTAGGGTTGTTTGAATCTTTCCGATTCTCAGAGTGGAGACCCCACTCCTAGTTTCATCTTTCCGGATTCTGGGGGTGGAGATCCCACCTCGAGTCTCCTTTCCGACTAGAGTCAGAATATAAAATTCTTCCTCTTCAGTTTTGAAAAATAGAATATAAAATTCTTCCTCTTTCATTTTTGGGTTCGTCTTTACCCTAAACAAGACCTGGAGCCAAGAATATAAAATTTTTCCGCTCCAAACATCGGGTTTGTCTTTACCCTGAGAAAAGACATAGTTCTCAACTTCAAATCCGCGCACTTTATGCCCGGGGAATTTTATCACGACTCCTAAATAGAGATAAACCTACGCCTAACACGCTTTGCCGGTTTAGTCTTTCACCGAGTGAAAAAGACACCATAATACGAGTCTGGGGACTTTTATCTCGAATCCTAAGTAGGGATGTGTCAGTGTCTAACACGCGTTGCCGGGTGCCATATTCCCGTAAGAAATGACGAAGTCTATGTATTCAAAATCATAGCACCAAGTCTAGGAGAATTAACTCTCTTAGCGCAATGTTACATGTGAAACGGGTTTTAATAATTCACATCTAGTCCGATTCAAACGGTAATCGGTAAAGGCACATCAAATCCGTTGAAGGCTGGGGGTTTGCCAAAAATCTTAAGTCTGCGCCTAACACGCGTTGCCGGATGTCATATTTCCGTAAGAAATAGCGAAGTCTATGTATTCAAAGTCATAGCATTAAGTCTAAGTGAATTAATTCTCTTAGCACAACGTTACATACGGAACGGACCAAAACAATCCGCATGCTAGCCCGACTCAAACGGTAGTCGGTAAAGGCTTATCAAACCCGTTGAAGGCTGAGGGTTTGCCAAAAATCCTATAAATATTATGGTTGATTATTCCAAACGGAATAGGACATCATAATAAAAGAAGTATAATGAAGAAATATCTTCTATTAATGAAAATTGAGTTTGCAGGTACAAAAGTCACAGTCAATCTACATGAAGCTTATAGTTAAGAACATGTTGTTCTAACTTTGACAACTCTTCCACATAAGCTTGCTTGAGCTCACCCTGCAACGTGGCCTTCATGGACTCTTCATTAGCAGCCAACATCTTCGCAGCCTCTTCTTTAGCCTTGGTCAGCTCCTGTTCCGAGAGCTTCAACTCTCTAGACACCATCTATTGGCCGTGTTCTTCATCAACCCTTGCTACTTCTAAAATTTCCCAAGCTTCTTCTTCCGCTTGAAGCTCCTGTTTAAGTCGCGCTATCATGTCAGCACTTGATACGAGGGAAGATTTGATTTTGCACAGGGTTTGTAACTTATCATCAAGGACGACTTTCATTTTATCTACTTTTCTTTGGCGCATTTGGACCTCAGGTTCAACCAACGCCTGGGCATCACGCCACGTTCGTAGCCGAGATTCCATTTGAGTAGCTATATATGAAGAAGCACCTCTATCTCGAAACTCTTGAAGTTTTTGAAAATCACGTTCCAGACGATTCAAGTCATTAGCAATAGCCAGCGCCAAGGGTAACGATCTGATTTTCTCTATTAAGACCAATTTGAGATCGAGGAGTGGCCTGAATTGACGAAAAGAGGCCCCACTACGAAGGAGTTTGTTAATCATCTTGCCCACGAATGTAAAAAAGCTACTGACTTCCATACGAAGGACAATCTGGTTTGGATCGTCATCTAAAAATAGCGCTTTAACAAGATCGTGAAGTTATGATGGAATCTCTGTAAAAAAAATAGGAATCAAACATTTCAAAATATTAACCCGAATATCTCCAAGTTTCGGAATAGAGCTTACCAATATCGACAGAAGTCCCCTCTGCCGGATTTCCAACACTTGATTCCATCTGCACGACCTCATGAACTGGTGGAGGTGCTACAAAAGCAACAGCCGTCGATGTATCAACTTTTTCAGTTGGTCCGACGACTTGTTTAATCAGGCTAGTCCCCACCGCTGTAGCAGTCGTCTCGGTTGTTGGGGTTACGAGCTGAGTTTGGGCAACTGACGATTGAGCTTCCATAATAGTTCCTGTCAATAGCAAGAAATCAAGATCCTCAGGGTCGTCAAATATCCTAACAATAGTGGTTGCATCAGTCTTAAAGACTGGTCCTACAATTATAACGCCCTTATGGTTAAGTAAATCTAATGAGGGGATAAGTTCCACAGAAGGACAAAATCCATACCTACAGAAGAACCAGCCTCGACGACCGGTTCGACAACTTCAATGACTGGTTCAATAGCTTCGATGACCGGTTCGGTAGCATCTCGGGGAGGTTGTTCTGACAACGGGTCATCAAGTAGCCTGTCACCAGAGCCCGAAGGGTCTTGTATGGGATCAGATTGAGGTGCATCGGTTGCATGATGAAAAGTTTCTTTATCATTTGGGCCTTCCATTGAAACATCTGAAGAAAATTCTAAGTATTAAGATATGGAAAGAGAAGTCGAAAATCAGCAATTAAATTCACCTCCGGTGGTGATGGCTTGCTCTTCAGTCCCAACGTCAACAATCGCCTCTTGTAGCTTTTCTAAAAGAGCCAGAAGCATATAAGCAATTAGGGGAGGGACGAACTCTGAGTTGTTTAATACCCGAGATTGCCATCTAAAAGTTGTACTACCATTAATAGGTGTACCTACGCTAGCAATCGTCGCGGGCAAGTCAGATCTCACAACGGCACTTTCGCTAATTTCAAATGCCACGTTTGTTTCAGCAACTAGCGGATCCTGACCCGCGGCCTCATCTGCTTGCGGGACGAAGTAGGATTCCTTAAAAAAAGACTTTGTCGGGAGAAGGGGGTCGTACATTATCGCGTCTTCATCATGACACCCTGGGATATAAAATTTTGCTAAGCCTAAGGCTTGTTAGAGAAAGAACTGGAAAGACGACAAGTGCCGAAATATTACCTTCCTCTCCAGCGAGAGTATCGTCAACCACCACCGTTCGAGAAGTCTGAGGCATAGCACGCCGTTTGATGACTAATTTTAGGCATTTAGAAGGGCGGGCCTCTTCTAAATCCATAGGTCTGTCCTGTGTCGGTGCAGCACGTGACCTAACTTGTGGTCTTACTTGAGTTGTGGATCGAGGTCGGGCACGAGTAACGAGGCTGCTTTCCTCCTCCTCCCTCAAAACCTACATCGGAAAGTTCAACCATCATTCTATTATAAGTAGGCAAAATCCTCCATTTTTTTCGAGCTTTGAGTCGACGAACTCGATCGGCGATCGATAGATCCCATAATTCTTTGTAAAAAGATTCAGAAAACCTGTCTCGTCTTCCTCAAAGTCGCTGTTGACCTCCGTAGCACCACCAGCGGCAACTTCACCTTCTTCCGAAGTTTCCTCCTCAGAAGCAAATGACTCCTCTTCAACTTCCTCTATCTTTCGCTTGCCTTTGCCTGAGGGACCAGCAAGCTTGCTGTCACGTCGCCTTCGTTCCAATACGTCTTCTTGAACTAGCCTTACATCAATACGTGATACAGCTTCAGCCCTCAGATCCTCGATTGACCTTAGGGGGTCGAATCCGTTAGCAGCCATGGTCCATTTGCAACATAGGTACGTGAGCTCTAAGCGACGATCAGTATTTGGGAGACAAAATTTGGCGCCGGTATAGCCCGTTACATTCCACAGCCAGGCTCGGGCACCGTCCACTAGCCCACCACAAGTGTAAAACCGTTGGTTCGGATTCCCAATATATAACTGGTCATATCCAAATTGACGAGCAAATCGACACGACAGATAAGGCTCTAAATAGCAGTGCTTATTTACCCGGAAAAGGAGATGGCCTGGCCTTATATTCATGAGCCACCTGAAGCACCCAACATCGAGACAAGTTCGGTCGGTTCCAGGCGACTCTATGTCGGTAAGCATCTTACTATATTTGCTGGCAAAACGAGGGAGGCATGGGTTGATTACCCAACCCTTGTGCATATGCAAACTCCTCCGAATTCCTGGGAAGTCTCGAACCAACCATTTACACCCCTCGTACAATTGTATCAGAGTAGTAGATAAATCTGCATTAGCAGGAGGCGACATCAGATCAGGACGATGAAGCAGCCACCCCCATCAGGTAGGTGTAAGGGAGCTCGGCCTTCGCCATAGGAATCCTCGCGGATGGAGTCTCATCAGCCTGAGTAAAAGCCGTAACCACCTGACGAAGCCCGCGATGTATGCCGGCAACCATTGCCGGCAAAAGAGATAGCCTTTTTCCATAAGCAAGCTGAACAGCAGAGAATAGCACTTCTATCGGAAAGGCGTCCGAGGTCTGGTATGGCACTACACACTTCTTCAAGGATGAATGGGCTTCTGGGCGTGCCACAAGAAAGTCTTGAACTTAGTCAAAAGTCTTAAACTTAGTCCCCGTAGAAAATCTTCCTTAGGCACTGGCAATAGTGTAAGACCGGGCATCGCATCTTTTAATCAATTGGTCGATCTCTGAAGGAGTCAGCGGCTTCAGTTCATAGACAGCTTCATCGATTTTCTCAAAATTCTTGAATAAGTAACAGGAGAATTGCTTCAAGCTTATTTGAGGAGACTTCTTCCTCGCAACAGGATTAGTGCCAGCTAAAGCAATCTGATAATGACACGTGAGTTCCCACAACGTGTCGTATCGAGCAGGCTTATGGGTTTTCCATTGATGTAGCTCCCTATTGGAGGGAAAATATTCCTGATAAGGCATATCTCCTATTTGCAACCCGGAGACCTTGTGCATTGCGTGGAAGGGCAGTCCTAATTCTCCGCTCCGAGTAAGAAATGTATTGGTGTCCGGATTATACAGCTCTATCAATCCCAGGAAATGGAGAACGTTCACCGTTATCCCATATTGGGTGGCCTGAATAGCTTCGTATAATCTTATTGACTTCAGTTCAGCACCCCACCGATGAAGGACATAACCTGTCATCCGGCCCCACCATGATTTGTCTGAAGAATGAGACCAGCCAAAACACCTATAATTATCAATAGGCAGCTCTCGTCCTAGCTCAGCAAGGAGATTCCTAACTGTGCCAGCTATTATAGGTAGCTCCCCCTTAGGCGGGTCCTCTAATCCCATCACCCCCGGGTGTAATCCTATAATGTGCTTTTTGCCATTAGAACCGGGGTGTGAATGGCTGGTGATGTATCTGTAGGGGATATGAGTATGCTCCTCCGTCAGCATCCACGGCATCTGTCGCGTCACCGTTTGCCCCCGTAATTCTGATAGCGAAAGATGACGAGGGAAAGGAGGAAGATATAAGCAAGTCATACCATCACGGTGCAGCCACCGCTCATCTTCAAGATTTACGATGTCTGGATCTGTAACAGAATTGCCAAACAGGTAATGCGTCTTTCTTAGAGGATGTTCAGGATCTGTATCTTCAGGGAACAGTGTGTCGGTAATCAGTTGGCGCATGATACGACGATCCCCCTCCCGTATTAACTTAGAAAAGTCACCCGGGAGGTCCAAGGCAAATTGAGAAGAGTGTGGGATCGATGCCGTGTTATCAACGACAATGTAATACATGCTCCTATGGCCATCTATCTCGAATTGAGAAAATGGCACCGCCGGATATTCAACTGAAACGAAGAAGGCGTGTTTATCGAACACGTTTATGAAGAAATATCAAGATAATGCAGGGGGTTGCACTCTTTTCACCGGTCCGTGAAATAGAGTCACCACCTTGTAATTGGTGAGACGATTTTAACTGTACTACGAATTCACAAGATAACATACATTTTCACGTAAATAATGTGGTAATGCATCCTATCTTACGAAACGTAATACAGTAGAAAATCACCCTATATTACCTTAAGATGCGTTTTGATCAAGCAAAACGTATCTGATAAGCATCCACCCTCACAAAGGAGGATATCAACTCTTCCCAACTGCCTCACCAAGGAGAACAGAGCGGGGATGTAATGTGGAAGCGTCCACCCCCACAAAGGAGGATATCAGCTCATCCCGACTGCCTCACCAATGGGGACAGAGAGGGTATGCGATATGCAGCATGATACAATAAAAACTGAATTCATGAACAGAAAGTTACGAGGGTTTACCTACAAATGATAAATGCTCCCTCTCAGGTGACTCAGTGGATGAGCGGCTCCTCGGAAGGCGTGATTTCTAATTAAGGGTCTAATTAAACCTATACGACATTCTCGGTTAAAATTGAGTGTCACAAAGTCAAACATAAGGCCTCAATATGTTTCCTAAATCGAGAATTTGGTTTGGTTCTTATTCACAACCATGTTCAGTGAATTCCCACATAACTCAAGATTTATGAGCAATCAGTTCAAGCGTAGGAATTCGATTATATGCAAAGTCAATTCTTGACCTCACACATGTACAAATTCAAAGTATACAAGGTTCTCGAGCCACATACAAGTTCAAATTCAATAGTATACCAGGTTCGACCATGTGCAACCAAATTCAGGGAATTCTCATTCAAATGCATGCACGAGATCAGATTCAAGTCATCAACCGAAAAAAAATCGGCTTTATACATGAGTTCAATCATACAAGTTCAGTTCTCAACCAATATACAAGCTATGGGTTTTTGAGCCATAATTCAGAGTCAAGAATAGTACATTAGAATTCCTACACGAGTCAGCCTATGACAATAAGGATGCATGGGACAATGAGGAATCTTTCACGCCCAAAACCATTGATGGAGAGTTAGATTTCACTGTCAAGAACCATAATTTTTATGTTGCTCCGAGCGTCACTGATGCCGAGTTGCTTATGGCATTAGATCCTCGTGACAAGGAGGAGGATGAGATTAGCTCTTTCGTGGTAGATAAGAAAAGCTTCGAGTGAGTCGATGCAATGGTTTCAAGGGCAAAATTAAGAGGACCAGGTCTCAAATACCCAAACTAAACACCCAAGTCCTCGACTGCCATTCAAAATCCAACCTATATATCAAAATCGAGATTTTCGGCCATCAACAGAGTCCCATCAAGATTCGGTTTTTTTTTACACAAATTCAAGAATGGAGTTCAAAGATTTCGGCCAACTTCTCAAACCCTCAAAACTCAAAAAATTTCGGTTTTCCCCAAAATTTGAAGATTTAGGTTCTCAAACATCAAGCCAGGAACACAACAAAAGCAAAAATTCGGCCACCATTCAAAACCCCAAATCAAATTTTGGTTTTCCCCCAAGAATTTCGGCCATCTATATATATGCATGAAAATAAAAAAAAAGAAAGGCATGAAATCAAAACTGAAATTGGAACCAGCCATGGAAGAAGACTTACCCAAATTTCAAGAAGAGTGGAGCTTGAAGAAGAAGAAAATCCTAAACCCTTGCTTGTGGGGAGATGAGGATTTCGGCTAAAGATCAGGATCTTGTTTGGAGGCTTTATCTTAGTAAAGTTGAGAGGTTTAAAAGGGGGGAAGAGTTTGATCTTTTTAGGGGTTCTTGAGGGAGAAAAATTTTTGAATGAGTAGAACTCAAGTGAGGAAACTGAAAGCTGGGGAAGAACGGCTTAGAACCGAAATTAAAACTGGGGGTTTTACCCCTTTCACAGCCCGGACCCGCAAAACGCGGGTCGGACTTGTGTTCGACCAGCGTGCTTGCGTGTCGGATTTATCCGACCGATCGCGCGGGTCGGATTCATCTGACCCGCGTGTACGCGGGTCAGACCCAGTTCAGTGCCCGTTTTACCGTATTTTTGCCTGATTTCGTCCGTTTTTGAAATTTTCGTAGTTCAATTTTAGTTCCCGGATAATTTCGCGGCATTCTAGCCTACTTTTGGAATATTCGGAGTCCGATTTCATATTTTCGATCGTTTTACGGCGTTTTCGCCTATTATTGGATCATTCGAAACCCATACTCCAACGGGTATACGAGTCTAAACTGTTTCCCATTTTTGATGGGAAGTTCCTGGAGAATATTACATATAATAATTCTTAAGGATAACCCGGCGACCTCCTACGGGTCCACGAGGTTAAACTGATTCCCGAAACTCCAGGAGTACACGAGTATAAACTGGTTCTCCTCAGGTTAATGCAAAACCCTAAGGTCAACGCCAGTCAATGCGTAGTCCTAGGTCAAACGCCGGTCAACGAGTAGCCCTAGGTCAACGCCGGTCAACGCGTTACTATGAAGAGTCAACGCCGATCAATTAAAACCCTAAGGTCAGCGTCGGTCAACGCGCAGCCATAGGTCAACGTCGGTCAACACGTTGCGATGAGAGTCAACACCAATCGATTCGAAACCTTAAGGTCAACGCTGGTCAACGCCAATCGATTCGAAACCTTAAGATCAACGCCGGTCAACGCGTAGCCCTAGGTCAATGTTGGTCAACGCGTTGCGATAACAAGAGCCAAAATCTACTCACCAATTCCGATTCGAGACTTCAATAACGGTCAGACGATAAACGCAGTACCGGGAAAATCTTAGCTATTTGACAAAATACAGAATATGTTGGAATATGGAGAAGTCAAGAACAGAAACCATCTGTAGGTCCTTTAACACCGACTGAAGGTGGGGATCCATCATATTCAAAGCATTTCAGACTCCTCTATAAAAGAATGAGGCTGAAACACTTTGGAGGGGTATCTATAGGCGTCTAAAATTGTCTATGAGAGCTCGCACGAAACTCGAAGCAATGAATGGGCGAGTCAAGAAGATTCACTCAATCAGTCCGCGTGCATCGATCAACACGCGTATGTTAACCTACGCGCATTCAACGGTCGGTCTCGCGGCGAAGCATACAAGTCAACAAATCGACCAAACACGCGAAAAGAACAAGTCTCGGAAGAAAGAGAACAGGAAAAGAAAGAATCGACAAACCTGCGCAAGCGCGGGACGGAACAAACCAACCCGCATGAGCGCGGGTCGGATTATCTGACCCGCTCAAACGCAGGTCGGATTATCTGACCCGCTCAAACACGGATCGGATTATTTGACCCACGTAAGCACGGGTTGGATTATCTGACCTGCACAAGCGTGGGTCGGATTTTCCTGTTGCGCTGTTTCGACTCCCAGACACGTTTTGGTGGTTTTAAAGTGGTTTTTCGCAGAGTTTATCGGTTCCAGGGGTTCCTAACTGACTTGATCTCATCCCCAAACATGATTAGGCTGTTGTTAACTAAAGATAGAGTCAAATCACTTGTTCTCATCCAAATAACCGCATCCGAGGCCTATAAATATGAGCCAAATGCCTACATTTTAAAGGGCTGGAATTTTATCAAGAGGACAAGGTGCTGCTGGATTGAAGAGTGAAGGAGCACGAAATTTCAGCGAAGGCTAGCAGGATCCCGGCGAACTTCATCACAAAGGAGAAGCTGTTCGAAGGATCTGAAGCCCGTACGTCCGTTCCTTGAGATTAGGCTTAGTCTTAATCTCGAGAAGAGCCCTGATTTCGCTTGGTCGATCTCAGTGCTTCAAATCGGAAAACTTCCTCGGCGAAGGCGAAGCTCTGCCGAATTCACCAGCAACCGGATCTGATTCACGGTCATCCACGGATAAACCCCAGCATCGGCGAAGAACCCACGCAAGCAATAACCGATAAACGGATCTTGTGTTTATTTTCAAGAAAGTTGTAATTTTTATTTTCGTTATTTGAATTTCTTGTAAATGACTAAAGTTTTAATGGAATCAATGATGAAGGCAACTTTCGCTGAAAACAAATAATTCTTTATTTCTTATAAATTAAGAGAAAAATCCATTATTAGTGATATATTTATTCTAAAAAATAGATAGCAAGGGAATAAAAATCTAATAAGATATGATAACTATATACCCTTATTTGCGTCAAAAATTATTTTATTTGCTGAACTCATTACAAATCGTTTATCGAATACAATGAATTCAAAAAAACAAGCCTTTTTATAAGATTTCTTGTTACAAACAAATAACCTTCGAGAGAAACACACGCAGATGATATTTATCACATGTTGCTTGTGTGGGATCTTTGTCTGTGCTGGGGGTGTGTTAGCCCGTGGACGATCGAATCACAGATCCAAATTGAATCGTGAAGAATACTTAAGGTCGAAGTTTCGTTTTAGAAATAAAGATAGAAGTGGATATCTTAGCAAAGTAAGATAAAACACTTTTCTTAAGATCAAGTCAAATCTTAGATCTCGAGGGAACGCCGAAGGCTCTTGGAAGTGTTTGAAAACAATGAAGACTCTTTCTGTCTTGCTCAAAATCACCAAATTGCTTAAGTCCCTGCCTTTTCTACCCTCGTCCTCGTCAGTAATGGTCCTAGGAGGGTAACTATAACCCATAAGAATCGTAACTTAAGTCTGAAGTTGAAAAGAAACTGTGTCGAAGAACCTCTGTTTCCGAAACACTCACGGCTGTCTAATTACCATTATTCCAGCAGTTATGTACGTGATTTTTGCTTGTAATGGCTCCCCTACATTTATTGATGATCCCCAGCAATTATGTAGCCACGTGGATAGCATAAAACTTGAGAAAATCGTCGCCAAGTTCACTCTAGTTTCCGAGACTATCACAAGTGTCTCGGAAACTATGATTTGCCTTCATAGCTTCCGAGATAAACGCAACTGTCTCAGAAACTATGAGTTTTCTCATAATTTCTGAGACATGTTCTGTGCCTCGAAACTTGTGTGATGCTCTTCTTATGCATTCCTTAGTTGATCTTTGACTTTGGATGATCCTTTTTAACTCAGATAATGACGTTTATCGCCTTCTCTTCATCTTGAGCTATGGATGATAATCTATGGGTAATTTTTGATGCCTACAGATACCCCCTCCAAAGTGTTTCAGCCTTATTTTTTCATAGAGGATGCTGGAATACTTTGGATATGATACACTCATACTTTAATTCATTTACTTCTTCATATTTTAATCTATTTAGTATTTTGTCGAATAGCTAAAATTTTTCTGATGCTGCGTTTATCGTTTGACCATTGTTGAAATCTTGAACTGAAGCTATTGTGTTGAATTGTGAATTAGCTCGTATCATTGAATTGATGATGAACTTATCATCTTGGTCAGGAATTCGTATCTGAATTGTGATTGAACTCCCAGGGATTATCCTTAGAGTTGGAATAGATCTGCGTCTTGTTTCGGCAAAGTTATTGACGTGTTGATTGGCGTCGACCTTCATTGCGATGAAAATACAGTTTATACTCATACGTTAACTAGAGTCTAGTAGTTTAGGCTCTTAAAGCATTGGAGTAGGGAGAATCAGTTTATATTCATGTACTCCTCAGAGTTTTCGGGAATCAGTTTAACCTCGTGTACCCGTTGGAGGTTCATGGAGATGCAGTTTATATTCTTATACTCATCGGAGTGTTCAAATGTACTAAAAATGGGTCAAGAATGCCACGCAAATACAACTCTAACTCTTATTAAATCAGCCTATTTGCGAGACAGTCGCCACTATCTCGGAAGCACGAGACAATGTCACTGTCTTGGAAACGCAAGACAGTTGCGACTGTCTCGCGAATGGGCCGACAGAGAGTTGTTGGGCTTGTATGAAAGTCAAGACTTAGGCTATTTTTTTGCTCACTTTGTGCCACCTCTTTGCATTCAAAAACATCTTTAGATCTTCCCCAAAGAGTTCTTGAACTCGTCCTTCTTCTTTTACCTTCGGATTTGATCGGGTTTTGCTCGAGAAATCTAGGGTTTCACGACTTTCCTTTGAGGTATGTTCTTCTAACTCTCATTTCTTTTCACCAAAGTTTATTTTTTGTTGATCCTTGATGAAAACCGAACCCCTAGGTCATATCTTAGATCTTTTTGAAGCTTTGTTTAGGTTCCTAACAAACCCTAGCTTCACCTTCAAGATTTCGGTTGAGACCTATTTTTCTACTATGCCTCCCAAGAGATCGAGAGTTCCCAAGGGTAAATTAGTTGCCTAATCACATGGAAAGGTGGAGGCTGCTGACTCGTCATTTGTAGGTGAGATTTTACCCCTTTGTCAGTTAAAAATTTAAGATTTTCCATATGCATCCTCGTTTGTTCTTCTTCGTGAGATCACTCGGGAAGAGCCGGTATCCTCCTTCGTGGGGATCGATGCTTACTAGGAGTGTTTTGCTTGATCAAAACACATCCT
>BQKN01067686.1:0-29856 GCA_022839385.1 Asparagus kiusianus | reverse complement strand
AAAAATCTGCATACATTGATTTCTTTTGCACACGATTTGCAAACTTGCAACTCATCCTCATACCTGAGGCATATACATATCCTCATAAGCTCAAATATCATTTTCCATGTATGACCATGCAACAACGATATATATATAATATATATTAAATATCTTTATTCACTCATATTCACACTTGTAAGTTGTCAAAATCAACGGGGTCTTACATTCTTCCCCCCTTAAAAGAATTTCGTCCTCGAAATTCAGGAATCATATCTAATTCGCAATGATGCTTGAAAAGCACAACAAGGGTCTAATCCAACCCGCACACATACTCATTCACACATATCAATCACTAAAAATAAGCATATAGTGACATTTACACTTAACGATCTACAATGGTAATATTCTTATTCGACCCCTAACCTAACGGAACTAGTACGTCGGGCGAAAAATCCAAACAAGGAACCCCCCATGCATATACCATGTGTTCCGCAAGATTAGGAATTAGATAAAAATACCATCATTCTAGCGTTAAGTATAGGTGTCAAGGTATTCATATAAATATACAAGTAGGAATTTACGTCATAAATACTTTAGTTAATTTACCTGCTCAAATAAGTGTGGGTAGTCGCGTCGCATGTCCTCCTCGCGCTCCCAAGAAGCTTCCTCCACTCCACTTCGGTTCCACCGAACTTTCACCAATGGAATCACCTTGTTTCTGAGTCTCTTGTCTTCTCTAGCAAGAATAGATACCGGGATCTCTATAATAGTCAAATCGTCCTGAAGCTCAATCTCCGGTGCATCCAACACTCGCTGCTGTTCCTCGTCATGCAAGTGCTTCATGAGCATAGAAATGTGGAATACATTGTGTATACTAGACATAGAAGCTGGAAGATCTAGTCTGTATGACACAGCTCCAATGCGCTCCAAAATCTGAAATGGTCCAATATACCTCGGTGCAAGCTTCCCTCGCCTCCCGAATCGCTGCACGCCTTTCATAGGCGACACCTTCAGCATAACCAAATCCCCAATCTGAAACTCGAGGGGTCTTCGTCTCTTATCTGCATAGCTTTTCTGCTGACTCTGAGCGGCTAGAATCCACTCCCTGATCAAGGCTACCTTCTCAGTAGTCTGCCTTACTAACTCTGGCCCAAGCATCAAGCTGTCCTCCGGCTCGGCCCAACATATCGGTGATCTACAAGGTCTCCCATATAATGCTTCATACGGGGCCATAC
Source organism: Asparagus kiusianus (assembly GCA_022839385.1). Classification (NCBI taxonomy): domain Eukaryota; kingdom Viridiplantae; phylum Streptophyta; class Magnoliopsida; order Asparagales; family Asparagaceae; genus Asparagus; species Asparagus kiusianus. Next base: position 28,639 of record BQKN01067686.1, on the reverse strand, counting down.
CGATCGTCGCTTGATAACTATTGTTATAAGCGAACTCTACCAGTGGAATATGATCCTCCCAACTGCCTTGGAAGTCAATGGCACATGCCCGCAACATGTCCTCCAACACCTGATTCACCCTCTCTGTCTGACCATCCGTCTATGGGTGGAATACACTGCTATAAGATAGCTTGCTACCAAATGAGTCCTGGAAACTCCTCCAAAAGTGTGAAGTGAAAACTGATCCTCGATCCGACACAATCGTGTCTGGTACTCCGTGAAGTCGAACTATCTCCCGAATGAAGATCCTCGCATAGGTCTCGGCTGTATAGGTAGTCCTTACTGGAATAAAATGTGCTGAATTCGTCAACCGGTCTACTATCACCCAAACTGAATCATTCCCCTTCTTCGACTTCGGCAACCCCACAATAAAATCCATGGAAATATCTACCCACTTCCACTCCGGAATAGGCAAAGGCTGAAGGGTCCCTGCGGGTCTCTGATGCTCTGCCTTCACCTGCTGACAGGTAAAACATCTAGCCACAAAATCTGCAATCTCTCTCCGCATACCACTCCACCAGAAATGTCTCTTCAGGTCCTTGTACATCTTGGTAGTCCCTGGATGTACTGTGTACCGAGTACGATGTGCCTCATCAAACAACTCCCTCTTCAGCTCTAAACTAGCTGGCATGACCAACCTACCCTTCATCCGTAGGCCTCCATCTGCTCCAACGGTCCAATCAGCCTTAGGCTCTTTGGAAATCTCCCCCTTACGGGTTTGAATCCAAGAGTCCTCCAACTGTGCCCTGACAACCCTGTCACTCCAAGATGGCCGCACTGACATAGCTCCCAAAAACGCACTGGTTCCTCCAATCTCGGGTCTAAAATCAAACTGGCTAAGAGTGATAAGGTCTCTATGCAAAGAACACCTCAAAGCCGCAACCCGATGTCGACGCTTTCTACTCAAAGCATCTGCTACGACATTCGCCTTCCCTGGATGATACTGAATCGCGAATTCATAGTCCTTGATAAACTCAATCCACCTCCTCTGCCTCTGATTGAGTTCCTTCTGAGAAAAGAGATACTTCAGACTCTGATGGTCTGTGAATATCTCGAACTGCACTCCATACAAATAGTGCCTCCATGACTTTAGTGCAAACACCACTGCTGCTAACTCCAAGTCATGAGTGGGATAGTTCTGCTCATGCACCCTCAACTGCCGTGAGATATAGGCTACCACCCTCTGGGTCTGCATCAATACGCCTCCTAAGCCTGCCAATGATGCATCCGTGTATACCATGAATGTCCTGTCGCTGCTCGGAATAGTCAGAACCGGCGCTGTAGTCAACTTAGCCTTCAAAACATCAAAGGCCTTCTGGCACTCCGTGCTCCATATGAAATGTACACCCTTCTTCGTAAGGTGCGTAATCGGTGTCGCAATCTTTGAGAAGTCCTGAATGAACTTCCTGTAATATCCAGCTAAACCCAGAAAGCTGCGAATCTCTGTCACCGTCTTCGGTGGCTCCCAATCAAGAACTACCGTGACCTTAGCCGGGTCCACTGCTATGCCCTCTCTGCTGATGACGTGGCCAAGAAATCTGACTTCGGAAAGCCAAAACTCGCACTTGCTGAACTTAGCATATAGCTGATGCTCCTGAAGGGTCCTCAACGCTATCCGTAGATGCTCCTCGTGCTCTGCCTCCGATCTCGAGTAAATGAGTATATCATCGATGAAGACGATCACAAACTGATCTAAGAAGGGACGGAAAACCCGGTTCATCAAGTCCATGAATACCGTGGGTGCATTGGTTAACCCAAATGGCATGACCAAGAACTCGAAGGATCCATATCGAGTAAGAAAAGCGGTCTTAGGAATATCCATCTCCCGAACCCGCAGCTGATGATAGCCAGAACGAAGATCAATCTTCGAGAAATACTGTGCTCCCTACAGCTGGTCAAACAAGTCATCAATCCTAGGTAGTGGGTACCTATTCCGGATTGTGACCTTGTTCAACTCTCTATAATCTATGCATAACCTCATACTACCGTCCTTCTTCTTCACGAAGAGGACCGGTGCGCCCCACGGAGAATGACTCCGGCGAATAAAACCCTGAGCTAACAACTCGTCCAACTGGGTCTGCAGCTCTCTCATCTCGGCTGGTGCCATACGATAGGGTGCGTGGGATATAGGGGCTGTGCCTGGCTGCAACTCAATACAAAACTCAACCTCTCTCACAGGAGGTAACCCAGGTATGTCCTGAAAGACATCCTGAAAATCTGAGACAACTCTAGTCTCCAATAACTCGGTTCCCTGATCCCGTCGCAGCACCTCCTCGATGTACGCCAGAAACGACTCCGCAAATCGATTGCCCTGAGAGGTGGCTACAATTATCTCGGACCCATCGGACGCCCGCAACTTGACTGTCTTCGCAAAGCAGTCAATACTGATATGGTAGGACGACAACCAATCCATACCAAGAATAACATCAAACTCGGACATATGCAACACTATCAGATCAACTATGAACTCCGACTCGTCTAGACTGACAGTACACCTCCTACACACGCTCTCCAGAAGCAATACCTCACCTAAAGGGGTGGAAACTGACAAAGGGGTGTCTAGTGGCTGAGCTACAAGCTGGAGTCTAGCCATAAATGCATGCGAGATGAAAGAATGCGAAGCTCCCGAATCAAAAAGGATACGGGCGGGAAAGGAATTCACAAAGAACGTACCCTCCACAACCGCTCCGCTAGCACCGTGATCACGAGGAACCACTGCATAAACTCTGCCTGGAGCTGAAGTCTGCTCTACTGCTAATGCTGGAGAGTATGAAATAATCTGCCCCTGGGGAGCCTCCTGGACTGCTCGAACCTGCCCCTCTGTCCTCTGCGTCGCTGGCGGTGCCTCAAGTCTGTTCGGCTGACCCTGTCCTCTGCCCTGCTGTCGCTGCTGCGGCTGGTTCGGGCCCTTGCCCTGCTGAGCTCCTGTTGGTGCACTACGACACTCTGATGCCTTGTGCCCGACCTTGCGACAGTTATAACAAGATCCTTGAAACTTGCGCTGCTGAGGCGCTCTCTGATCTTGCTGGGGTCCCCTCTTATAAGAGTCCTGCTGCTGCTGCTGGTGTCCAGAAAAGCCTCTCTTGTTCTTGCCTTTATCACTACTCTGCCCTGTCTTGGTCTTCCCCTCCTTGTCCTTCTGGAACATAGAGGTCTCGATCTCCTGAGAAGTGGCAGCCTCAGCTACCTCCCTAACTAAATAGAATCTCCTCGACACGAGGTATCGTCAGAGATTTGGGCGAAGCCCAGCCAAAAACATCTGAGCCTGACGCTCTCCGGTCTGCCACATGCCCGTGAAATGCAATAGCTCCATAAACCTGCTCTCAAACTCTGCCACGGTCATGTCTCCCTGAGTCAACCGGGATAACTCGAGCTCCTTCCCAGTCCGTGCTGAGGAAGAGACATACTGTCCGTCAAAGAAGTAAATGAAGTCCTCCCATGTGAGGGTCATCCTCTGCTCTGGGGTAAACTGTAGCCGGTACCACCTCCCGGCATCTCCCTTCAGGCTATACGATGCCAATCTCTGCTTCTGCACCGGGTCCACACTGAGTATATCGAGGATCTTGCTCACATCCTCCTTCCACTTATGGGCAGCTAGAGGGTCTGGTGACCCCTGAAACTCCGGTGCCCTCATCTTCTGATATCTCTCCACCATACGAAGCCAAGTCTCCTGCTCTGTGGCTCTGTCAGGTACTGCCAGTGGAATAACTACAGGTGCTACCTCTGGGTCTTTCTCTCTGATCGGGACGGCCGGTATCCCCTACTGCTGAGCTACTGGTGGTGGTGGTGTCCGTGGTGCAATGTGAGTCGTCACCATCTCCTCGATAGCTGTCATCCGAGCAATAAGGGGGGCCATAAGATCCACCAGATACTGAGGAGCCTGCTGCGGCTCGGGTGGAACCTGCTGGGGCTCGGACTGAGCTGGCTGCTGATCAGGTGGAGTCTGCTATGACTCTGCCTGGCTAGCTCTCCTGGTACGGGGCCTACCTCATCCTGCCATCTCTCTCCTGATGGTAAGAAAAACAAAAGTCCATAAGTCAAAATAGACCTTTATAAATAGCGTATCATAATACAATTTTTCACAACATATAGTATTCACACAAATACTTTGAATTTATGCAAAATAGTTGTCATAAAAAAAATATTCTCAATTTTGAGATATACGCATATATCGTCCTCACTCATACTAGAAAATCCTTAGCGGACTCTACACATGAATCCTAGGAAACTCTAACCTAGCTCCACAACTCGACACAGGATGATCCTAGGAATTCTGGAACTAGAGCTCTGATACCAACTGTGACGCCCCTGGGTTCACACAAGGCTGCAGTCCGAGGTGAAACCAAGAATGTCAAACCTGCCATGCACCACACCGTGCAATAACATGTTTCACCATCACAATTACTATCTCTCTAGTGGAATCAACAACGGGTGTAGGTACAAAGCATGTAAAAGGTGAATCGACAAATACTAAATTAAATGATAGAACATAACATGTCTCATCAACGAAATAAACTGAAGTACATAATCAAAGTCTGAATTGAATAAACTGGAGTTCCTTAACAAGTCTCAAAATACAATAAGTCTGAATAAAGGAAATAAGGCACACAGCCTTTACAACTTCTAGAATAAACTCTCAAGTGTCTAACATCACTACAGTGGAGCCCAAAGAAAATAATACACAGCTAGAATGTAAAGCTGAACACTAGAGTGATCCGCTATCAACCTGCGACTCTCCGTGCTCCTGGCTCGTGACCTGAAAGAGGGGAGGGACAACGAGCGTCAAAGCGCTAGCGAGCAACATCACAACCAAACCCCAAGGGATAGGGCTCGTTGTATATACAAAAATATACAATAATACATAATAGCATTAAATCATCATACAAACAGATATGGGTCTTAGTACTTAGGGAAATACAACACGAGCATAGATACGTCGAGCGAAATAATCCAAACAAGGAAACCCTCATGTATATACCTTGTATCTCAAATTGTAGATCCCTAAACACCAAGCCCGAGATATAACAGAGAACAATAAAAGAAGACGACTCATCTCAAGATTTAAATATGATGTCCTGTCACCACTCAAATAGATATCATGTCCAGCCAAAACAGGTATAGGTATCAACTCTTAAGGTCTGAACTGAGGTAGTGGTTGTCCAACACAGGGACTACATACACAAGCTGTCCAACGCATGGACTAAATATAAGAACTGTCCAACACATGGACTATATACACAAGCTGTCCAACGCATGGACTAAATATATGAACTGTCCAACACATGGACTATATTCAATAACTGCCCAACACATGGACTACGTTTATGGATATCCAACACATGGATTAAAATTGATGAGTGTCCAACACATGGACTAAGTATAATAGCCGCCCAACACATGGACTAGATAAATTGGTTGAATTAGGTACATATACCCAAGTTTCTAATAAGTCGCAGTACACAAAACTAAACTCATGTCCGGATTTCACTTCACATGGAAACACATAAATTTTTGTCTACAGGTATATATATGCAACGTGTGATTTTACAGAAATACAAAGAAAAACAGGAATAACTCAGATGAGTCGACTCATGCACACTTATGAGTCGGCTCATACCTCATGGGTCGACTCGTATACTGACGAGTCGACTCATCAGAAGTAAAAGACAATGCCACAACACTTCGTGAGTCGACTCATGACAAATCATGAGTCGACTCAACCTGATGAGTCGACTCATGATGAGTCGTGAGTCGACTCACGGGCTGAAATCTACATATAACGAACTGGAACTTGATCTAAACATTCCCCATCTCGATTCTTCTGATATACAACATATCTAACCTTCAATTTTACCCTATTATACAGTAAGAAAAACATATCTATCATGGGAAACGATCTCTTATAGGTTAGATCTAACATTTAGCCCTAAACATGAAGGAAAAACATTAAACCAATATAAATACTCATGTCTTTATCCTTTAAACAAAATTCCAGATCTGGGTTTTCATTAAAAACTGGTTGGTGGGGATTTAAAATCTTAAACACATGATTTCTAGCATTCACCCTATCAAGAGCATTGATTTATACTTGAAAATAAGGCTAAGGCTCAATAAAACTCATTAAAAACGTTTATAAATAAATAAAAACATAGGGAAGGGTTTGGGTGAGATGCTACTCGCCTCAAATGCGAAGAATAGCAATCCCCTTCGCTGAAATCCAAGAGAGAACACTGAAAACCCCTTGAAATGCCTCCAAAAACACCAAGAACACCTAGGGTTTTGAGGGGGAGAGGAGGTTAGGGCTTCTCTAGGGTTTACTGATGAAGAATGAGTGTTTTCGGGTGGGAGAAGTATATATAAGCCCATAAAAACCCGACCCGAAACCCAGCAAACCCGATCCGAAAGCCCCCAGAAAAACGTCGATGAGTCGACTCATGATATGTCATGAGTCGACTCATGACTCATGGGTCGACTCATAAATTATGAGTCGACTTAGCAGAAAGAAAAAGGGAACAGGACTCGATATCATGAGTCGACTTATGACAGGCGCAAGTCGACTCAACCTGATCAGTCGACTCATGACATGCTATGAGTCGACTCATGAACAAAAATCTGCATACATTGATTTCTTTTGCACACGATTTGCAAACTTGTAACTCATCCTCATACCTGAGGCATATACATATCCTCATAAGCTCAAATATCATTTTCCATGCATGACCATGCAACAACGATATATATATAATATATTAAATATCTTTATTCACTCATATTCACACTTGTAAGTTGTCAAAATCAACGGGGTCTTACACCGATGACCAAGAACCCAAACCCAAACTTGAGCCTAATTTTAGTAGGTTTAAATTAGTTGCTCCCTTCCCAGATAGATTCAGGCCTAAGAAACACTCCCATCAGAAGGAGAAGATCCTAGAAACTTTCAAACAAGTTAAGGTTAGCATTCCTCTCTTAGATGTAATTGAACAAATTTCTTCTTATGTAAAATTTTTAAAAGATTTGTGCACTAAGAAGAGAAGAATAAATATTCTAAAGAAAGTCTTTTTGGCTTCCAACATCAGTGATATGCTCTCAAAGCCCATACCTTTGAAACATAAAGATCCTGGTTGTCCCATCATTTCACGTGTCATTAGAAATACCTATATTGATAAGACACCTTTAGATTTAGGGGCCAGTATTAATTTACTTTCTTATTCAACCTACTAGCAATTAGGTGTAGGTGAACTGAAACCAACTAGATGTACCTTATAGTTAGCTGATAGATTTATCAAAGTCTCTATGGGTGAGATAGAGGATTTTCAGATTAAGGTTGGGGATTTTATTTTTCTAGTGAACTTTGTAGTCTTGGAAACACAGCCCGTTCCTAATCCCAAAGGACAATACCTATTATCTTTAGAAGACCGTTATCAGCTACTTCTAATACTCTCATCAACTGTAGAACTGGTCAAATAAAGCTGTCCTTTGGGAATTTGACTGCTGATCTTAATATTTTTAATCCAGGGAACCAACTAAATGATCAACCTCTAGAAATAAATTACATTCAGAAAAGACCAATAGAAGGCGAAGAGAATGAGTCAGATCTTAGTTTTGAGAAAATCTTTGGTGAGGAGCTGAAGATATTAGAAAAATCAGATCAAGTCTTTCAGAATGAGGAAAAAACTATATTAAATACATGCTTATTTAACCCAACTTTTGAAGAACTCTTTCTTGATGAACTGGAAAATAAATAAAAACCAAATTTTCATATCTTAACCATGAATCTTGGGATTGAGGAAATTGTTAAATAAGAATTGGTTGTTAGAGGACAAACCTTCACAAATAAAGAATATAAGTTCAATAAGAAATTCAAAATGCATGACACCAGTGATACCTATATTCAATTGCTATAAAAAATATTGAAACCTCCGGAGAATGCAGAATTTAAACATATTATTGATTATATCATTTTAGATTTTTTAAAAATATAGGGTAGAATTTTTAGCAATAAGGTAGGATTTATGTAGGGTTTGAGCTTGTCATGTTGAATCTTTCATTCTACATTTTTATGTTTTGTCTCATAATAATAAAAAAAATTATTCTTCTCTTATTTGAGAGTTTCTTGTTCTTTTATAGAGAAGAAAGAAAAAAATAAAAAAAAGAGAAATATATGAAATAAAAGACAAAAAAAAGATATGAATTTTTTTTAGAAAGATGATGGAAAAAAAGAAGAATAATAATTTTTTTGATTTCATCCTACTCATACCAAAGGTAATTGCAGATTTTTATCATCATTGTTCTAGGTCGACCGAATAAATGTAAGTACTTTATTTCTTATCTTCTTTACTTTTTTACATCATAAAGTTTGCATTGAGAGCAACGTAAAATTTAGGTGTGAGGGTGGGGATTAATTATTTTTTGTGATGCCCCGGGTTCACACAAGACTGTAGTCCAAGGTAAAACCAAGGATGTCAAACCTGCCATGCACCTATACTATGCAATAACATGTTTCACCATCACAGAAATATCCCTCTAATGGAATCAAATAAGAAAGTACAGGTACAAGCAGATATAAAAGAGATGAAGATAAGAAATAGAACACAGAAATATTTGATAAATCTCCAAATAATCAGATATCAGCAGATATAAAAGAAAATATGTCCAACAATCTGAAATAAATGATCAAAAATCTCAACTACAAGAGTCAACTAAAAAGTACATAAGCTCTCTCAGCTTTCAAAATGTAATGCAAATCTAAACATCAACTCGAAATATAAACTAAACATCTGTAGAGCAGAACTACTAAACATATATGACGATGACTATGCTGAAAATCCGTCAACCTACAGCTCTTCGAAACTCTGCTCCGCTACCTGAAAAAAAGTGAAAACCACAACGTTAGAACACTAGCAAGATTATCTCTATCTGCCCTAAGGGGAAGGGCTACTAGGTATGAAGGAGGCTCTATCTATAAGTGCATAGTCTACCTAGTTTATTTACCCTATACTAAACTAGGGTTAATACTTAGAAATTTATAACACGAGACTGATACATCGAGCGAAATAATCCAAACAATGAAACCCTCATGTATATACCATATGTCTCAAATTGTGAATCATTAAATATTAACTCCAAAACTAAGAATAAATGAAAATAAGAAAGATAATACAGGAAATACTACATCATATATCTCCAAAAATATCATATCAACTCCTCATACTATCCTTAGTGGGCAAAACCGATATTGATATACTATCTCGCGTAACTAAGTTATGAAATACCTTCACATTGGATCATATCGATGATGTCAATATTCACCTACACATATGTTATTTATCAAATCGTCCTTCTCTGGAACTCTTCAACCCATTGCACCCTCGTGCAGACTGGTAAAATAGATATGTCAAATCATCGCACTCCCGTGCAGATGAATAACTAGATATACAAGTTTATCGCACTCCCATACGGACCGATAACTAAGTATGTCAGTTCATCACACTCCCGTGTAGACCGGTAACTAAGTATAATAACTCATCACATAACCATACATATCGATAGTTAGGTATATCAACCTCTGCACATCTCTGTGCAGATCGATAAGGAGTACAATCCATCTACGGTCTCATTACAGGACCTGACTACAACACTCAGAGTGTAGTCCATCCGCGATCTCATTACGAGACCCGACTAAACCCCACCCAACCATTCATAACTATAATGTATATACTATATTAATCGTTACTCTTAATGATTATAACCTATTTGGATATTCCAAACAAAGTAATCATGCGTACTTGTAAAATCCTATAAATTTGGAAATTTTCATGATAAATATGTTTTATGCTGAAAAATAACATATTTTGATGTTTGAGTATGATAAGAATTGATTTGAGATCAATTCAATATATATTTATGAATATATGAGTGTAAATGCACAAAACATGCACGAAGAGAAATCTGGGAAAAATGACCAGTTAAGTGTTTCTATGTTTTACACAATGTTACAGTTGGAATCTAGAAAAACTCAAAAGACCAAAGTTGTATGTCTCTTCAACAACTTTCCAAAAAATCATAAATCATATCATTATGAGATTGGATGAGAAAGTTACAGCCAAAATACTGAAGACGATTTCCCCAGTCAGACTAGGTTTCCTAGTTCGGGTCAAACGGGTTTGTTTCGCGTTTGCATCTATATATACCTATCTTTTTAATGAGAATTTCTCTTTTTTATCATATCTCTGAATCTTTTCTTATGAATTTTGAGAGCTTTGTGAAGCACAATACCGACACGAGGGTGAGATCATCGACGTGTGGTTAGGAAGAACATGTTGTTTGCACTTGTGGATTGTTTGTTATTTGTTTCAGAGGCTTGCACATGATTTTAAGGTAAGATCCCTTTCTCTTTGACTTGTCGTTTTAATTTTTAGACTATTTTGAATTTGCTTGGACTATACTGTGATTTGATTATGCTATGGTATGAAGATTGTGATAACTGTGTGGGCTTGTTAATGAATAATATTTAAATAATGATAATATGATAAATAGTTTAAAGGAAAATTATTTTGTAAAAAGGGTTATTTTGAGATGTTTTTATAAGAAAGAATATTTTAAAGATTTTTAGAGTTATTAATTATAAGAAATAAATTAAGAGAAATTATTTTGGAAAAGGGGAATGTTTTAAATAATTATTATAATAAATATCTTAAAAGAATTTAATTTGGTAAAAGAATCATTTTTTGATAATTATAATAATTTAAAGTAATTTATTTTGAAAAAGAGAATATTTTGGAGTATTATAATGAGAAATAAATTAAAAGAATTTACTTTGCAAAAATGATTATTTTAAATAAATAAATTATTTAGAAAAAGATTATTTTTTAAATTATGTAGACGCTGTTTATGATTTATAATTCTTAATTTTGATTGTCTGATATACCATTATATTATTGCACATGATTACTTACATTTATTGTTCCTTGTTGTGATTGAAAATTGTTAGGAGTTTATGACTATAGTGACCTTTGTGACATAATAAGACCTAGAGGCTTATGTGTTGCTGACTTAGAAATACAAGAGATGTTGGGATGAGAAAGTCTCTGTTCATGTAATCAGATAAGGTTGTTGATATATCTTCCAGGCTCGTACCAGTGGATCGGTGTCGCCACTGGGATTGGTTTGTTGGGTCAAAGTAGATCGGTGTCGCTACTTTGGACCGTGAATTTGATATTCACCCTAGTTTATCTTGATTCCAGACCAGGCTGAAAATGGATTGCGTGTATTCCTCTGACCGAGTTTGTGTAGCGGTATTGGATGTACATAGGGGATTTGTGAATAGTTAGTTATCCGATAATATAAGTGTTGACTCTGTGTGAGATGTGAACCGGTGACCTATTATGGGATGCCTAGTTACATGACCTTATTTCTTGGCCAGGTATGGTTTCTTGTGATGTAGGTCAGTTGTATTTCTTTCATGCATAGATCGGGGTTAATATTTAACTATTTACAATTTAAGACATATGGTATATACATGAGGTTTTTTTAGATTATTTTGCTCGACGTACTACGTATCTTGTTATAGATTTTTAAGTATTAATTCTATCTAGTTATATGATCCTGTGCAGAACCCCGTAATTTTTATAATGAATATATGTGAATTACTAGTGATAAATAATTCTTTTATGATAAATAATCATATATATTATAGATAAATATGATAACCAGTGTTTGGGAACCCAACAAGTGATTCTATGTGAGAGAAATCATGTAGATAGTCAGCATGTTGATAAACAACCAAAGCAGGCAGTTTTACTGTTGCGCGGTCGACCGCGATGGGCGCGGCGGTCGACCGCACAACAGTCGGGCACTCAGGAGACATTTTTCCTGTTGTGCGGTCGACCGCGCTGGGCGCGGCGGTCGACCGCGCAATAGGCAGATTGTTTTTTTGAGTTTGGGTCTTAACGGGTTTCAGGTCGGGTTGTGAGCTTAGTATATATATATTTACACCCGCGAGAGGCTTCTCTTCATCTGAAATCAGAAACCCTAGCCCCCTCTCTCCCCTCAAACCCTAGTTTTCATTCTTTGGTGATTTGGGAGGAGCTTTGAAGGATTTTTTAGTGGATTTTTGGTGGATTCAGCGAGAGGGATCATCCTTCTACAGATCTAGGGTTTTATTCTCATCAGAGGCGAGTAACATCGCGCCCAACTTCTTCCCATTTATGTTTTCATGCTTAAATTTGAGTTTTAATTCAGTTTTATTAGGCCTAAAATCGTATTTTTGAAGATACAATAGACCCTTATGACATAGGATATGAAAATCATTTGTTTCAGATTTTAAAAGCACACCAACGAACTGTATTAAAGAGATCTAGATCTGAAGATGTTTTAAAAAGGAGTAAATTGCTGTTTTTATTGATTAACCATATTTATGTCATGTTTAATATGTTGAAATCTGGGTAAATGAGATTTTAAAGGTTTGGATTTGTTGTTTTCTATCATATGATTCTTTAGAAATGTTAGATTTACATTAGCAAAAGAGATCAATTTGTGTGCATATGATTCGAAGCTGACAGAAACCCAAATCTGGGCTTCTGTCTGCTTCGCTGTTGACCGCGGTGGACGCGGCGGTTGACCGCCGATCGCACAGAAGGACGGAGCCTGTTTGCCCTTCGTACGGTTGACCGCGGAGCGATCTGTTGAGCAGATAGTTTTTACTCAGCGCGCGGTCGACCGGAGTGTCCTCTGTAGTCGATCGCCGCGCAGTTTTGGAGCTCAGAGAGCTTCTGCTCTTTTTGCGGTCGACCGCAATGACCTTTGTGGTCGACCGCCGCTCAGTTTTTGAGCTTAGTAATCTTCGACTCTGTGAGCGGTCGACCGGGGTGACCTCTGTGGTCGACCGCCGCACAGATTCTTTGCCTTGTTGGTTTTCGTTGAGCATTACGCCTGTTGGGGGGGATTTCCTTGACTTTCTGACTTTGGTTTTTAGTCTTACTATGTATCTATGCATGATAGATGACCTGAGGGTACTAGTTTAGATTTTGCACACCGAGTCGAGTGTGAAATTTGTATAGGAGATCTTTCTATGTATATTAGCGATGTTTGCCCAGTTGCACAGTCCTCGTGTTGGACTATAATCCATTTCAGTCCTCGTGTTGGACATTTACTCTTTTGTACCATGAGTTGGTACATCACTATATTTGGTTCGTGTATTAGACACATGTATTAACCCTGCATATAGCACTTCACATGAGGTTATGACATGACACTTATGTAGGCTATGACATGACACCTATGTTATTTATGACGTGATTCAGTATTTATGTTCTGAGATGGGTTGCATTTTCTTTTTTATTATTGTTTCCGTATTAGACTTCGGGTTTGGTATTAAGGGATTTCTAATTTGAGATAAAGGTATATACATGAGGGTTTCCTTGTTTGGATTATTTCGCTCGACGTACCTATGCTCGTGTTGTAAATTTCTAAGTATCAAAACCCTCTTTGATAGGATCCATGATTTTAGATTTGTATATATTAGTTGTATTTTCTTATACAACGAGCCCTTTTCCCTTGGGGTTGGTTGTGATGTTGCTCGCTAGCGCTTTGATGCTCGTTGTCCCTCCCCCTTTCAGGTCACAAGCCAGGAGCTCGGAGAGTCGCAGGTTGATGGCGACACACTTTAGTGTTCAGTTGTTTATTGTAGCTATGTTTTATTTTGGAGCTCTATTGTAGTTTTTGTTTGACTTTTGAGGACTACTCTCTAGATGTTGTAAAGGCTGTATGCCTTACATCCTTTACTCAGACATTTTGTATTTTGAGACTTTGAGAACTCTAGTTTATCTACTTTAGTCATTGACTATGTATTTCTGTATGTTGGATAATGAGATATCTATGTGGTTGTTATCATTTTATCAGTTATCACTTGTATTATCTCTTACTTGCTTTTGTACCTACACCTATTGTTGATTCTACTAGAGAGATGTTAATTGTAATGGTGAAATATATTATTGCACGGTGTGGTGCATGGCAGATTTGATATTCTTAGTTTCACCTTAGACTGCAGCCTTGTGTGAACCCAGGGCCGTCACAGTTGGTATCAGAGCTCTAGTTCCAGTATCCTTAGGATCATCCTATGTCGAGTCGTGGAGCTAGGATAGAGTTTCTTAGGTTCATGTATAGAGTCCGAAAGGATTTCCTAGTATGAGTGAGGACGATATATGCGTATATCTCAAAATTTGAGAATTTTTTTATGACAACTATTTTGTATAAATTTAAAGTATTTGTGTGAATACTATACGTTGTGAAAGATTTATATTGTGATACACTAGTTATAGACGTCTATTTTTGACTCATAAACTTTTATTTTTCTTATCATCAGAGAGAGAGATGGAAGGACGTGGTAGACCTCGTACTCGAAGAGCTGGACAGGCAGAGTCACAGCAGGCTCCACCTGAGTAGCAGCCAGCTCAAACCGAGCCACGACAGTCACCACCCGAGCCACAGCATGCACCACCTGATCCGCAGCAGGCTCCTCAGTACTTAGTGGACATAATGAATCCTCTTATTACCAGGATGACAGCCATCGAGGAGTTGGTGACGACTCATATAGCACCACGGACACCACCACCATCGGTAGCTCAGAAGCAGGGGATACCCGCTGTTCCTGTCAGAGAGAGATCCCCAGAGATCACGCCTGTAGCCATTCCTCTAGCAGTCCTAGATAGAGCCACAGAGCAGGAGGCTTGGCTCCGTATGGTAGAGAGGTACCAGAAGATGAGGGCACCAGAGTTCCAGGGGTCACCAGACCCTCTTGCAGCCCAAAAGTGGAAGGAGGATGTGAGCAATATACTTGACTCAGTGTGGAATTAGTTCAGAAGCAGAGGTTGGCATCCTACAGTCTGAAGGGAGATTCCGGGAGATGGTACCGACTCTAGTTTACTTCAGAGCAGAGGATGACCCTCACATGGGAGGATTTCATATACTTCTTTGATGGGCATTACATTTCTTCTGCAGCACGGACCGAGAAGGAGCTCGAGTTATCCCGGTTGACTCAAGGAGATATGACAGTGGCAGATTTTAAGAGCAGATTTATGGAGTTGCTACATTTCATGGGTATATAGTAGACAGGAGAACGTCAGGCTCAGATGTTCTTAGCAGGGCTTCGCCTTAATCTCCGCCAGTACCTCGTTTTGAGGAGGTTCTATTCAGTTAGGGAGGTAGCTGAGGCCGCCACTTCACAGGAGATTGAGACTACTATGTTCCAGAAGGATAAGGAAGGGAAGGCCAAGGCAGGACAGAGCGGGGACAAGGGTAAGAATAAGAGACCTTTTTCTGGACCTCAGCAGCAGCATCAGGGCCCTTATAAAAAGGGACCCGGGCAAGATCAAAGAGCGCATCAACATCGCAAGTTCTAGGGATCTTGTTTTAACTGTCGTAAGGTCGGGCATAAGGCATCGGAGTGTCGAAGCGCACCAGCAGGAGCCCAGCAGGGCAAGGGTCCGAACCAGTAGCAGCAACGACAGCAGGGCAGAGGTCAGGGCCAGCAGAACAGGCTAGAGGCACCGCCAGCAGCACAGAGGACTGAGTGGCAGATTCAAGTAGTTCAGGAGGTTCCTCAGGGGCATATTGTTCCATATTCTCCACCTCCAGTAGTAGAGCAGTCTTCCGCCATAGGCAGGGTATATGCAGTGGTTCCCCGTGATCATGGAGCTAGCGGAGCCGTAGTGGAGGGTACGTTCCTTGTAGATTCTCTTGCCGCCCGTATTCTTTTCGATTCGGGAGCTTCGTGCCCGTATTCTTTTCGATTTGGGAGCTTCGTATTCTTTCATCTCTCATGCATTTATGACTAGACTCCAGCTCGTACTCAGCCTCTAGACACCCCTTTATCAGTTTCCACCCCTTTAGGTGAGGTATCGCTTCTGGAGAGCGTTTGTAGGAGGTGTACCGTCAGTCTAGTCGGGTCCGGGATGATTGTAGCCACCTCTCAGGGCAACCGTTTTGCGGAGTCATTTCTGGCATACATCAAGGAGGTGATGCGACGGGATCAGGGTGTTGATTTATTAGAGACTAGAGTTGTCTCAGAGTATCAGGATATCTTTCAGGACATACCTGGATTACCTCCTGTGAGAGAGGTTGAGATCTGTATTGAGTTGCAGCCAGGCATAGCCCCGATATCCCGCGCACCCTATCGTATGACACCAGCTGAGATGAGAGAGCTTCAGACCCAGTTGGACGAGTTATTAGCTCATGGTTTTATTCGTTAGAGTCATTCTCCGTGGGGCGTACCGGGCCTCTTCGTGAACAAGAAGGACGGTAGTATGAGATTGTGCATCGATTATAGAGAGTTGAACAAGGTCACTATCCAGAATAGGTACCCATTACCTAGGATCGATGACTTGTTTGACCAATTACAGGAAGCGTAGTATTTCTTGAAGATTGATCTTCGTTCAGGCTATCATCAGCTGCGAGTTCGGGAGATGAATATTCCCAAGACCGCTTTTCTTACTCGATACGGATCTTTCGAGTTCTTGGTCATGCCATTTGGGTTGACCAATGCACCCGTGGTATTCATGGATTTGATGAACTGGGTTTTTCATCCCTTCTTGGATCCCTTCTTGGATCAGTTTGTGATCGTTTTTATTGATGATATACTCATCTACTCGAGATCAGAGGTAGAACACGAGGTGCATCTACGGGTAGCTTTGGGGACTCTGCAGGAGCATCAGTTATATGCCAAATTTAACAAGTATGAATTTTGGCTTTCAGAAGTTAGATTTCTCGACCACGTCATCAGTAGAGAGGGTATAGCAGTGGATCCAGCTAAGGTTACAACAGTTCTTGATTAGGAGCCACAGAAGACATTGACCGAGATTCGCAGCTTTTTGGGATTAGTTGGCTACTACAGGAAGTTCATTCAGGACTTCTTGAAGATTTTGACGTTGCTTACACGCCTTACGAAGAAGGGTGTACAGTTCATTTGGAGTGTGGAGTGTCAGAAGGCCTTTGATACATTGAAGGCTAAGTTGACTACATCACCGGTTTTGACTATTCTGAGTAGCGACAGGAAATTCGTTATGTATACAGATGCATATTTGGCAGGGTTGGAAGGTGTCCTTATGCAGACTCAGAGAGTAGTAGCTTATATCTCATGACAATTGAGGGTGCATGAGCAGAACTATCCCACTCATGACTTGGAGTTGGCAGCAGTGGTATTTGCACTGAAGTCATGGAGGTACTATTTGTATGGAGTGTAGTTTGAGCTGTTCATAGACCATCGGAGTCGAAGTACCTCTTTTCTCAGAAGGAACTCAACCAGAGATAGCGGAGGTGGATTGAGTTTATCAAGGACTACGAGTTCGCGATTCAGTATCATCCGGGGAAGGCGAATGTCGTAGCAGATGCTTTGAGTAGGAAGCGTCGACATCGGGTTGTGGCTTTGAGGTGTTCATTGTACAGAGATCTTCTTACTCTTAGCCAGTTTGATTTTAGACCTGAGATGGGTGGGACCAGTGCGTTTTTGGGAGCTGTATCAGTGCAGCCATCTTGGAGTACCAAAGTTGTCAGAGCTCAGTTGGAAGACTCTTGGATTCAAATCCGAAAGGAGGAGATTTCCAAAGAGCCTAAGGCGTATTGGACCATTAGAGCAGATGGAGGTCTACGGATGAAGGGTAGATTGGTTATGCCAGCTAATGCAGAGCTGAAGAGGGAGTTATTTGATAAGGCACACCGTACTCGATACACAGTGCATCCAGGAACCACCAAGATGTACAAGGACTTGAAGAGACATTTCTGGTGGAGCGGTATGTGTAGAGAGGTTACAGACTATGTGGCTAGGTGTTTTACCTGTCAGCAGGTGAAGGCAGAGTATCAGAGACCGGTAGGGGCACTTCAGCCTTTGCCTATTCCGGAGTGAAAGTGGGTGGACATTTCTATGGACTTTATTGTAGGGTTACCGAAGTCAAAGAAGGGGAATGATTCAGTTTGGGTGATTGTGGACCGGTTGACGAAGTCGGTACATTTTATTCCAGCGAGGACTACTTATACCGCCGAGGCATATGTGAGGATATTTATCCGGGAGATAGTTCGACTTCATAGAGTTCCAGACATGATTGTATCGGACCGAGGTTCAGTGTTCACCTTGCATTTTTAGGGGAGTTTTTAGGACTCTTTTGGTAGCAGACTATCATTCAGCGGTGTTTTCCACCTACAGACGGATGGTTAGACAGAGAGAGTAAATTAGGTGTTGGAAGACATGTTACGAGCTTGTGTCATTGACTTTCATGGTAGCTGGGAGGATCATATTCCACTGATAGAGTTCGCTTATAACAATAGTTATCAAGCGACGATCGGTATGGCCCCTTATAAGGCATTGTACGGGAGACCTTGTAGATCACCGATATGTTAGGCAGAGCCGGAGGATAGCCTAATGTTTGGACCAGAGCTAGTGAGACAAACTACTGAGAAGGTAGCTTCGATCAGAGAGAGGATTCTAGCCACCCAGAGTCGGCAGAAGAGCTATGCAGATAAGAGACGAAGACCCTTGGAGTTTCAGGTTGGGGATGCAGTTATGCTGAAGGTATCGCTTATGAAAGGCGTTCAGCGATTCGGGAGGCGGGAAAGCTTGCACCAAGATATATTAGACCTTTTTGAATTTTGGAACGCATTGGAGCTGTGTCATACAGACTAGATCTTCTAGCATCTATGTCTAGTGTACACAATGTATTCCATATTTCTATGCTCAAGAAGCACTTGCATGATGAGGAGCAGCAACGAGTGTTGGATGCACCGGAGATTAAGCTTCGGGATGATTTGACTACTATTGAGATCCCAGTGTTTATACTTGCTAGAGAAGACAAGAGGCTCAGGAACAAGGTGATTCCATTGGTGAAAGTTTAATGGAACCGAAGCGGATTTGAGGAAGCTTCTTGGGAGCGTGAGGAGGACATGCGACGTGATTACCCACATTTGTTTGAGTAGGTAAATTAATTAAATTTATTTATGATGTGAATTCTTACTTGTGTTTTTATATATAATCTTGATGTTTATATTTAACGCTAGAATGAAGATATTTTCGCTTAATTCTTAGTCTTTTGGAACACATGGTATATATATGGGGGGTGCCTTGTTTGGATTTTTTGCCCGATGTACTAGTTTCACTGGATTAGGGCTTGAGCGAAAATATTATTACTTTAGATTGTTAAGTATAAATATCCATGTATGCTTATCTAGAAGTTCCTTTTTCGAGATGGACATGATTTCCGAATTTTGAGGATGAAATTCTTTTAAGGGGGGAAGAATGTAGAACCCGTAATTTTTATAATGAATATATGTGAATTACTAGTGATAAATAATTCTTTTATGATAAATAATCATATATATTATAGATAAATGTGATAACCAGTGTTTGGGAACCCAACAAGTGATTCTATATAAGAGAAATCATGTGCACAGTCAGCATGTTGATAAACAACCAAAGCAAGCAGTTTTACTGCTACGCGGTCGACCGCGATGGGCGCAACGGTCGACCGCACAGCAGTCGGGTACTCAGGAGATATTTTTCTTGATGTGCGATCGACCGCGCTGGGCGTGACGGTCGACCGCGCAACAGGCAGATTGTTTTTCTGGGTTTGGGTCTTAACGGGTTTTGGGTCGGGTTGTGAGGTTAGTATATATATATTTACACCCGAGAGAGGCTTCTCTTCATCTAAAATCAGAAACCCTAGCCCTCCTCTCTCCCCTCAAACCCTAGTTTTTATTCTTTGGTGATTTGGGAGGAGCTTTGAAGGATTTTTCAGCAGAGTTTTGGTGGATTCAGCAAGAGGGATCATCCTTCTACAGATCTAGGGTTTTATTCTCATCAGAGGCGAGTAACATCTCGCCTAACTTCTTCCCATTTATGTTTCATGCTTAATTTTGAGTTTTAATTCGGTTTTGTTAGGCCTAAAATCATATTTTTGTAGATACAATAGACCCTTATGACATAGGATATAAAAATCATTTGTTTCAGATTTTAAAAGCACACCAACGAACTGTATTAAAGAGATCTAGATCTAAAAATGTTTAAAAAAGGAGTAAATTGTCGTTGTTATTGATTTAACCATATTTAAGTCATGTTTAATATTTTGAAATCTTGGTAAATGAGATTTTAAAGGTTTGGATTTGTTGTTTTCTATCATATGATTATTTAGAAATGTTAGATTTACATTAGCAAAAGAGATCAATTTGTGTGCATATGATTCGAAGCTGACAGAAATCCAAATCTGGACTTCTGTCTGCTTCGCGGTCGACCGCGGTGGATGCGACGATCGACCGCCGATCGTACAGAAGGACGGAGCCTGTTTGCCCTTCGTGCGGTCGACCGCGGTAGGCGCTGCGGTCGACCACGGAGCGATCTGTGGACCAGATAGTTTCTGCTAAGCGCGCGATCGACCGGAGTGTCCTCTACGATCGACCGCCACACAGTTTTGGAGCTCAGAGAGCTTTTGCTCTTTTTGTGGTCGACCGCGATGACCTCTGCGGTCGACCGTCGCTCAGTTTTTGAGCTCAGTAATCTTCGACTCTGTGCGCGGTCGACCGGAGTGACCTCTGCAGTCGACCGCCGCACAGATTGTTTGCCTTGTTAGTTTTTGTTGAGCATTACGCCTGTTGGGGGGATTTCCTCGACTTTCTGACTTTGATTTTCAGTCTTACTATGTATCTATGCATGATAGATGACCTGAGGGTATCAGTTTAGATTTTGCACACCGAGTCGAGTGTGAAATCTGTATAGGAGATCTTTCTATGTATATTAGCAATGTTTGCACAGTTGCATAGTCCTCGTGTTGGACTATAATCTATTTCAGTCCTCGTGTTGGATATTTACTCTTTTGTACCATGAGTTGGTACATCACTATATTTGGTTTGTGTATTAGACACCTGTATTAACACTGCATATGGCACTTCACATGAGGTTATGACATGACACTTATGTAGGCTATGACATGACACCTATATTGGTTATGACGTGATTCAGTATTTATGTTCTGAGATGGGTTGTATTTTCTTTTTTATTATTGTTTCCGTATTAGACTTCGGGTTTGGTATTTAGGGATTTCCAATTTGAGATACAAGGTATATACATGAGGGTTTCTTTGTTTGGATTATTTCGCTCGACGTACCTATGCTCGTGTTGTAAGTTTCTAAACACCAAAACCCTCTTTGATAGGATCCATGATTTTAGATTTGTATGTATTAGTTGTATTTTCTTATACAACGAGCCCTTTTCCCTTGGGGTTGGTTGTGATGTTGCTCGCTAGCGCTTTGACGCTCGTTGTCCCTCCCTCTTTCTGGTCACAAGCTAGGAGCTCGGAGAGTCGGTTGATGGTAACACACTTTAGTGTTCAGCTGTCTATTGTAGCTATGTTTTATTTTGGAGCTCCATTGTAGTTTTTGTTTGACATTTGAAGACTACTCTCTAGATGTTGTAAAGGCTGTATGCCTTATATCCTTTACTCAAACATTTTGTATTTTGAGACTTGTTGAGAACTCTAGTTTATCTACTTCAGTCATTGACTATGTATTTCTGTATGTTGGATGATGAGATATTTATGTGGTTGTTATCATTTCATCAGTTATCACTTGTATTATCTCTTACTTGCTTTTGTACCTACACCTATTGTTGATTCTACTAGAGAGATGTTAATTGTGATGGTAAAACATGTTATTGCACGGTGTGGTGCATGGCAGGTTTAACATTCTTGGTTTCACCTTGGACTGTAGCCTTGTGTGAACCCAGGGGCGTCACATCCTGTTACTTGGATGATTATTCTGATCGCTAGCTGCATGATCGACTTGTTACATGGTTGATTTTGTTGGATTTCTAGTTGCACGTTCTTTTGTCGCTTCTGTTGTTGTATTGTTTTCGCATTAGGTTTTCATTCACTCTTTGTTTTGTGGGATCTTGCCGTGTGCCATACACGCTGATGTATACCTGTTTTCTCTGGTGTACATCAGACTTAGAGAAAGGACAGATCCAGTTCGGAGAGAAGCTAGAGCCAGAGGATTCTCAGCAGGAGTGCATTGTGAAAGTACCTTAGAGGGGGGTGAATAGGGTAATTGCTAATCTTATTAGATATTAATGCCAATTAAAATTAATTAACAAATATATCCTAACAAAGATGATATTCAAAAAGATATATGTAAGGATATATATGCAAAGGGGAAAATAAATAAGAAACAATATAAACAAATCGTGGACACAAAGAGCAAACCAAACACAACAGTATGATCACGGAGTTCGGAGCTTCCGTCCTACTTCTTCGCTCCCCACTCCCAGAGAGAACTCCACTATCGACACACCCGGTTTGGAAGACGGAACTTTTCTACACACTCGGTTTTCTAGCTCACCGAAAACTCTACAAATCTCTCACAATGTACATACATAAACTACAACATCAAGTGTTGGTCCTTACGTATCGCCTCCCTCAAGTGCTCAGCTTTACTACCTCTCTCTAGGCTTTAATACCGACTCCACTCCTCTTGGTATCGACTACGTCCTCACCACACACTCCTCTTGGTGTAAATGTATATTACAAAGTGAACTCTCACAATAAGGCTCAAATACAAGATTTGTTCTCTAACAATGAATGAGAACACTATGAAGCTCACTCTCACTAAATCACTCACCACAACCCAATAATATATTGTATGAATAATATTAAAAGCTTAATTGAGGTGTGAGTGATAAATGAGAACAATAAAATTCAAACTCAAATAAAACTAGCTAAGATATGAATATGAAAATCAAAAGATAAATAAGCTAGATAAAAGTGTTAGAAAGCTTCTCTATAAACACAAGAAGCTGTAGATAGATGATGAGGATGAATTCCTCAGTTGAAATCAAAAGCTTCCACCTTGTGAAAAACTCCTCTTTTGAAACAAACTTAAAACAATGCTTAAACACAAACTAAACTCTTTCAAAACGTGATTAAAACAATTTTCTTGATAGCCATAAGAGTTGAATGCACTAGGGTATTTATATGCACTCAAGGCATCAGCCAAAACCCAGAGAAAAAGACAAAACAGCTCAAAAAACGAAAATCTGGAAGCTGTACAAAATTAGCCGTTACAGTACCCATCAGTTGACTGACGGGAAGTATCAGTCGACTAATGAGCTGAACGTTGTATACAATATCCAGCTCATCAGTCAGCTGATGATCATCTCAGTCGACTGACGATCTCGTTAGTCGACTGGTCAGTTGATCGAAAAAGAACAGAGAGCAAAATGATAATTCCAGGCACTTTTATCAGTCGACATATCGATCGACTAACTTCATCAGTCGACTGGTCAGTCGACTGATAATAGTTATCAGCCTGAATCGATTTTGAAATTAAGTTTCAAGGCTCTCTAAAAAATAGTAAATAAATTCCAAAAAATATGAAACTTTGTAAACAGTATATAAACATTTTGACAAACATGTTTGAAAAGGAATTTTGTAGTAAGGTCCTCATATTTGTGAAAACTTAACGTTTATCAAAATTATGCATAATACATGTTTTTGTTGAATCTTGAAAATAAAGTTTGACATGGAAGAACATGTGGAAACCTTATGAAATGTTTTTATATATGTTATAAAATACGAATCTAATGTAAACAAGATTAATAAATCAATATTGCATTGTTTTCTCAAATAAACTCATTTTTTAATAAAATCAAAATTGTGTGTGTATATATATATTGAGCTTGAAATATATTCACACAATATACGCTATAAAACAACTACTATACCAAAACTTGATAGATATTCAATATGCTTGTCTTGGTATACTTGCGGATGAAGCTTGAACTTAGATCTTGATGAATGCTTAGCTTCATACCATAATCCGCCAACCTCCATTTGATATGATCGTTGTTGCGCAATCCATCCAACCTCCAACTTGGATATTTGTTTAGATTACCTAACAAAACAAATGCAAACACTCGACACACATTGTTAGGAATTGTTTGTAATTATCAAAATAAGATTAGAAGATATAGGCTCATAACATGAGACCTAACACTTTGCAGACGGAGCAGAAGAAGAAACCGAAGCTTAGTTATTCATTTTAGTTTATTTTTGTAGTGTTTTCATTTACGCTGGACGATGTATTTTTATATTTCTCTAGTATTCATTTGTTCAGTTTTTGTAATAAGAGCATGTTTGACCCAAACTTTGTATCACAGATGATATTCTATTTGTGATATGTCTCTTTTCCATTCTGAATTGTTCATTATATTCTTGCTATCTGTGATCGGGGACCTGTGCCTTCGTATTGTATATTGCTTGACGCTTAACGTATTAGATTGATAAGAAATGTTTATTTTTATTTATTTTTCTTAATCTAATACGTCGTGGGCTTGTTCACATTCCAATTCCCTGATATTTTAGGAAACGGGGCATGACAGTACTCGAACCCCGTACGTGTACTCCTTGAACCACGCGTGAATATCCGCTCACGACTTGCACAAAACACGCGCCAAAAGAACCCGTATGCAAACAGGTTCAAACACACAAAATTCAACCTGATCAGTCTACCGACAACCTCATCGATCGATTGATAAGGTCGCTCAAATAACAGGATAAACACGCCGTCAGTCGACTGAAGATTTGCCATTAGTCGACTGATGGACATCATCAGTCGATTGATCAGACCGAATAAGCACAGTTTGGGTTTTTCGACTGTTTTTCTTCAAAACTCAGGTTTTTGTTAACTTAGATGGCTAAAACTCGATTCCATTATCATGAATACTTAACCAGGAGTTTGTTTAAACAAGAAGAAACACATGAACATATAGATCTAGGATTTAACATGCAAAACAACCAAATTTTTGTTTAGTTTAACAATCTAAAGCATATAAACTATATTAAACTATAATTAACTCTTTAAAAAATAAATCCTAATGATCATGATCATATCAGTATCTCAGTTTTAGATTCGTTCTACTATTCTTAACATAAGATTTAATCATAAACATCACATGTAACATGTTTAACATTAGATTTAAACCCTAAACATAAAGTTAAACATATAAAACTTTTAAAAACATGATTTTTATTCAAGAGAAATGTTTGGATAGAGGTAATCTTACATTTGCATGTGTACAAGCCTCTAGAAAGAATAGCAAGCGATTACCTCATCCCTAAACACCAAAAATCTCAACTTTTGCTCATCGTTCTCCTTACAAACTCTCCTAAAAACTCAACTTTAGTGCTAGGGTTTGAGAGAGAGAAAGATGGGCTACTAGGGTTTGAAACTTTGATGTTAGGATGATAATTTTCATGAAAATACAGGTATATATATATATATATATATGCAAATCCGAAATAAACCCGTTTGACCTGAACTAGAAAACCTAGTCTGACTAAAAAATTAACATTCAGTATTTGGCTGTAACTTTCTCATCCGACCTCAAAATGAGGTGATATAAGATTTTATAGAAATCTATTGACGAGACCTACAACTTTGATCTTTTATATGTTTCCAGATTAAAACTATATCACCGTGTAAAATATATAAACTCTTAACTGGTCATTTTTCCAGATTTCTCTTCGTTCATGTTTTATGCATTTGCACTCATATATTCACAAATATACATTTAATTGTCTTAAATCAATTCCTATCATGCTCAAATATCAAAATATGTTATTTTTTACCATATAACATATTTATTTTTATTTTTCACATAATATTCAAATTTTTGGGGTTTTATATTTTCCCTCTTTATTTTACCTTTTTTATTCATTTTCTCTTCTTTCTATGACATAATTTTTTATTCCTTTTCTCATCTTTCTATGTCATAATTTTTTATTCCTTTTCTCTCTTTCTATGTCATAGTTTTATACTCAAGTTTACCTTTTATGATAACTCTAAATAAATTTCTTAAGAAATAATTGTTAAAGTATTACACTTCACTTAAGTCTTAACTTAGACTTTTAATTAAAGTAATAAAATTTTTACATGCTTAACTTAGAGTATAAAGTAATTTTTCAATATGTCTTAATCTAAGTATTTTTCTTAAGACACACACGCACACAAACAAACACACACACACACACACACACACACACACACACACACAACACAACTTTGTAAAAAAAAACGAGTCCGAAAAATGAGCACAAAAAAAAAACTCTTGAATTCAAGATGATTCTACCGTATAAAGCCTAAGTTGACCAAGTAATTAAGCCTAAGGAGTAATTTTATACTTAATGACCTAAGACTAATTGGGTTGGGATTCATTGGCCCTAAAATCATTAAATGATCACTTAAAAAGCCCGGTAAAGAAGAAAAAAATCACCAATAAATAAAGAGTAAAATTAAAAATCTATATATTAATAATGTTTTTATGTATACAGTTGTATTTGTATATATGCTCTTAAAAAATTATTTTGATTAAGAGACTTGAAAACCGTTTAAAACAAAGAGTTAGCAAGTTCTTTTCAAAACTTTTAAATTAAATTTCTAAGTTAGACTTGGTTTTGTATAGCTACAATGAAAAGATTTTCTAGGAGATTTACCTTAGAGTTATATATAAAAACGTTTTCTTGAGTAATAACTAGCTTTAATTAGAATGTCTAAATATATCAAGTAAATTAGTATTTACTAACTTCTTCAAATTGGCAAGTTAACAAAATTTTGTGTGTATATTCACTGCAAATCCTCACGAGACTACAACTTGTCCACTAGGGTAACCTAGAGGTTTAAAGGCTTGTTGTATACGCTAAATACAACCGTGATTCCTGTGAAAGTGAGCTATAATTTTTTTCTTTCTCTATCATTTTCTTTCCTAGCTAGAGGACTAGCAAAAGTTTAGGTATGGGGGTATATGATAATCACATTTTTATTATAAATTTATACCCTTATTCTCTATTTTATGTGAATAAATATACTAGTAATAATTATTTTTATCTTAATTTGTCGGTTAATAAAGAAATAATGAATAAAAGCACAAAAGACTCTAACTTTCTCATTTTTTAACCTTTTATTGAAGCCCAGGATCAAGTCAAGAAGCCTATAGAAGCTAGAGAAAATAAAAATCCAATATAAAAAGAAATCATATTCAAGATGGTTGGCCGCAAATAAACAACGTTATCTCCAAATCAGGAAGGTGGAATTTAATATATAATTTATGAAAATCGTCTATCTCGATGAGACGAAGCTATCTATCAAGTCAGATTTTTTGATACAATTTTTGAAACTGGTATCGATACCTGCATCGATAAGGATATCGATACCAGTATCAATACCTGTATCGATACCAGTATCGATAGCAAATGTACAGTTATGATTTAAAGGCTAAAATTGATTACATTGAGAATCAAGTTTAATCTAAAGACTCTCATTCACTGTTGGAGGCTATAAATAGGGGTAGAGAGTGAGGGGTTAGGGTGTGAAATATTTTGTAAAAACTCCTTTTGGAGAGAATGATTACACTTAATTGAGAAGACCTTTCAAATTGTAATATTTTGTTGCAATTAATAAAGAAATATTTTCACCTCTTCATATTTTTCTTTTCTTATCTTTGTTTGATTATGAAGATGAATGTGAGATGAAGATGAATGTTTGCTATCACCTTGATGCTAGAACCCTCTTGGAATGTAAATTTTCTCTTTATTAATAAATTTATCTTTTGCTTTCTTTTATTATTTAAATAGCCAAGAGGCTAGAACCCTCTTGCCTTAGATTTATTTTCATACTTGTAGGGTAGATTTACTTCAATATCTTTATTTTCTTGTTTTAAGTTCTTGCATTTATTTCTTGCAATTTATTTTATAGTTTAGATTTTATTTTCTTAAACTATTCACCTTGAGTCTAGAATCCTCTCGAGATTAGTTTTTATTTTTGTTTAGCTTTTTTTTGATTTCCCTTGAGGCTAGAACACTCTAGGGAATTGCTTTTTTTTAAAAGACGTGGAGCTAATACTTGGGAGAACTCTAAAAATTACATAAAACTAGCTAGTGGATTCAATTTCTGATTTCTCATATCTCTAATTGAATCCTCCATCATTTACTTTATTTATTTTCCTCTTTATTCTTGATTTTTCTCTCATGTGTTCTTGATTTTATTTCCTTCATAGTTCTTTCTTCCATTTTGTTAGTTTTGTTTATGTTTACACTTTATCACATCCACTCCTTATCTCTCCACTCTCAATCTCATTAAGTTTTTATTTACATATAATCACTCTCACTCTCTCTATCTATCCACAATCACATTCATCACTCCTAATTGCCATACACACAACATAAGAATCAATCTTGATTCTCTCCTACAAACACCTTCCTTGTGGGATCGATAAAGTTTTATACTATAACATAATTGGTTGTGCACTTGCAACTCTAGAGGTATACTTTTATGCCCCATCAACAATAATCTCTCACAATCATTTAATTTTTCTTGTCCCCAAGTAACCCTCACAAATATAAGATTTGGCTTAGACATCAAGTAATCCTCACAATTAGAGGATCTCTTGAAATAATCTACACTATTGATTTAATAGTTGAGAGACATGCTTTTGGGCTGTATTTCTCTAACATTTAATTCATTTAAAACTCTTAAGCTTCTTAGGATTTAGCTCGGTCTTCAAATAATTGAATATATA
>BQKN01067685.1:0-41959 GCA_022839385.1 Asparagus kiusianus | reverse complement strand
AAAAATTTAAAAATTTTATGATACTTGTTTATCAATGAGAATATAATAAATTTCTCGCTTTATAAGGGGTAGCGAATGTGTGTTGCACGGAGATGTGTTCCATACAAAAGAAGATATTTGGAGGAAATAATTGATCATTACAGAAACTAATCATAATATGACCTAATTAATTTGTTTCTTGCATTAATTACAGACAATCATGCTCACCTCCCAAGTACGATCATGTAACAAGCAGTGTTTTAAATATCGGCCGCCATGTTTTATACCCTAGCCGTCACGATATCCTTCATTTCAATGCGTATTGCGTTTCTGAGGTCATGTCGGGGACATGTTGAAAAATATCGGGTATGTCGGGCGCCATTGCCGCCAAGAAATATCGGCCAAATTTCAGAAAAAGCGGTTTTAAGCTTATTGGGTCAAGTTTGAAAAACCCGACTCGAAAATCAGGTGTCGACAATTGGTTAGTGATCCTAACATCAATAAGTTATGTACTTTTTCATATGTTTAGACTATAATTATCAAGTATGTGAAGATTCCATTTATGATATTATATCAACCTATCCGATATGGCAATCCAACATTTTTTCATGTCCCCCGATATATCCCCGATTTCCGCTATCCGATATGAATTTTGGCCGACCGACATGAACACGACATCCGACATTTAAAACATTGGTAACAAGATAATGTGCTTTTACATAAACAATTATTCCATATCTCACAATAGAAAAACTTTAAGCAATCTAATCAGTATTGGTTTCTGAGTATGGCATTTAAATAACATATTTTAGAATTAATAAAACTAAATCCTCGACCCTTGTTAGAATTAATATAAAACTACAATCCTCGACCCTCACCACAACTTCGGAGTTTTGGTGTAATGGTTAGAAGGACATAATTTAAGATAGTATCAGAGCAATCTAGGTTTAAATCCTACCGACTACGAATTTAAAGCGGATTTTTTAAAAATTGACACCGCTACCTGAGTTTAGGTTTCGACCCATAAAAAAAGGTACTCAACTACGGGGGCATATTAGAATCAATGTAAAACTATAATCCTCGATCCTAGTCATAACCTCAGAATTTTGGTGTAATAGTTAGAGGGACTAAATTTAAGAACATAAATGACAGGCACTAGATTTCATAAAGGAGTGATCCCAAACTGCAGAATATTGCTTCAGCCAGGAGGATAAAAACACGCTCATAACAACATGCTCCACAAATGGTCGTATATTAGAAAGAAAGAATAAGCCATTTTATGTGTGCACACGGGCATGAATGTGTATTGCTGTAATCTTGTGTATGTTTCAAACAAAAGAAAATGATCATATATCGACATATGGTTTCCACATTGAAACAAGAGAAAAAAATATTAAAGATGACATGGTCCGCAAATGAGCAAAGAATAATGTTCAATAATAGCTCAGAAGCAAAACTGGCTTTTCCTGAGGTTTTCTAACTATCAGCTATCTCAGCTTGGATCATATTCCCCAACTCTACTCATGGAGAACAGAGGTGGAGGAAGTTATGGAAGCAAGCAGAAAACAGGCAGAAAACAGACAGAAAACAAACAAGAAAAAATATATAAGGATTTTTATGGCCTCACATATATGTGGTCTCACACCACAACGCCAGTTAATGGCCTCATACTGCCTATAAACAACTCTAGCAAGTTCCTATAGAAGTAATTTCTTTCATTAGCGTAAATTCATCAATACATCCAACTGGTTGCATGAAGGCTAGCCTTTTTTTTTACAGTAAATACTTGCTTGGGACCTTAAAACTAGATCTAGATAACTGTGTGAATCTCTAAATGACTGAAAAGAATTTTTTTTTTTTTTTTCAAGCGTGCTTAATTAGAAGATTGCATACAACTAAAAGGTATCAAATATGTTCTTGTCTAAAAATAAACAAATGTCCTAGATTCTTAACCGAATTCTTTTGTTTTCCAATAACCACTTCTAATTCAACTCTAAACCTAAAACAACACAATACACTATCATGAGATTCTTTTGAGTAAAATCTCCTCTCGATGGACAAAACCCAATCTCAATAGAATGGAACAAAGAACCTCAAATGAACAGGTTGGAGTTGAGTTGTGCTTGCTTTCCAACTGGTTGAAAAGGTTCCATCAGAGATCATCCTATTTTTGTGTCGTTCTTGGTTTTCAACTGGTTGAGAAAGTTCCACCAGAGATCGTCCTATTCTTATGTCAATTTTCCCTCCTGCTAAAAAATGATGCCCTTAGTGGGAATAAAAAACTTATTTCTGACTGAAGACTTGAATAATTGCATGCTGTCCTTCATTAATTGTAAAATTTCCACGCTTCAAAATGATGGAAAAGTGGCAAAAATACAGTGGACGGGAACTGAATTAGAGGTTATTTTGTGTACTTTATCTAGCAAAGAAGATGGTTTTCTGGTGAGGGGAACTGAGGGCAACTACAGGCTTGGAGGAAAAAACAACGGGTTTAGAAGAGATAGTGGCAGATTCATTGTTGGAGATAGTAACAGAAGAGGCTCAAATACACGCTCTTTCTGTCTCAGATAGTGAAGAAAGACTATATATGGAAGAAAAGGAAAGTACATAATTTTTCAAGTCTATCCTACATATCATATAAACCCATCTATTCAAATCGGACATTATTTTTTAGAGTCCGCTCATGCAACATGCAAGGATCGGGGTGAGAACCAAGTATTGTCTAGCTAGTATCAATGAGCAAGTACATGTGTCAAAGTTAAATGTACCATAAATCAAGAGTAACAACGAAAAAGGTACCATGTAGGTAGGAAGGCATCGCCTCGGTATTGATCTTTGCTTAAAAATCATAATATAAAAATCCAAATGAAGAAAAAATTTACCAACTAATATTGACAAACAACATATTTGTAACAATACCATACCTCATGACCAAAATCTCCATTTTCAAGAGGCAAGTCTCCTTCATCCGCCTGCATGCTTTTGAATGCTTCCACAAGATTCACATTCAACTTTTCAGCATGAACCGGATATTCCTCTGCAGACAGGTAGGTGCCCCTATTGTAACATAAATCCAGAATACATTTAGCTTTCAAATTGTTAACCTCTGTTGAATTGTTGTTTTGTCTGTTTTAAGGAATATGGACAGAATTATTGACTGAAATATATTAGTCTATGATGAGAACAGGATTTATAAGGACAACTGACTATGCTTGCAATGATCAATTTTCATTGACCAGCACAGGCTGCAATATGACATATCATGGCCCTAAAATACAAAATTACATACATGAAAATGTAGTTATCATTTAGTCATACTATTTTCACCAATGAAGATTGACCTGTTTTGGTAATAGCTAAGCACTGTTTTTGCTGCTGCTAATAAAATGAATGTGTTCTATTAAAACTAATTAAGTGATGTCCAGTAACAGTAAGTGACCAAATAAACAACAGAACAATCACTGAACAAGGACTTCATATTGTCAAAGTACTATTCAGAAGATACATGTCTAAAATAATTCCTATATAGAACACACAAATTATAAATATAACTGCAAGACAGAGATGGAGAGTTCTATGCTGAAAGCTGTCTATATATCCATGACAGCATACCAAAAGAAATGTGAGGCCGGACGAAAACCTTGTAACACGAACCTGTTCTGTGCAACATTAGACTCCACAGCAAGTGCAACCTGCCAGTCCTCAAATAAATTTGAGTACTCCTCAGGATCAGCCAAAGACTCTGCCGCCTTAGGATTGACCTTTGCAAAAAGAGCAAAGTAAGAACAAATCAGGACAAACCATTTAACTTAATGAAGTTACTAAAAATATGAAGCCAACAAAATAAAGTATATTTTGATTAACAAGAAATGATATTGGATGATCTTTCATTTATCCTGTTGTTTTAGATCGGAATGCTATTATAAATGAATATAAGAGATAACAATGACTAAACCTTATTGAGATCTTTCTTCCAAATTGCAACAATCTCTGAGACTTTGCTTGGAAGATATGAACGAGCCATCAATGCAGCTTCCGGTATACGGTTGCTATATAGTGAAAGATGTCACCATTAACATTTGAAACCACAAGATATCAAGATTTATAATCTAACATGAATTTTTCTATTAAAAAGCAAATATTACCTATCCACCAACAAGTGAAGACAGTCCTCCAATTTACCTAACAAAAACAAACAAAGGAAGGCAACGTTGTTCTTCCCTTGCTCTTTAGCAAGAGAGGCAAGTCTAGTGATTCCTTCAGCATCACCAAAAGCAGAATAAAGAAGTAACAAGCCACTCAAATCCATGGCATGTGATAAGCATTCCTCCGCCATATCTAACTGCAGAAACAGGGACAGCAAGGGAAATGCAGTAACTTATAGAATAAGGCCTTATCAAGAAGTATAAAGTGGGGCATGTAAATGCATTCATCAAAGAAGAAGCATATAAGGTGGAACCAGAGTATAATTAACAACCCACAGAATGACTGAAACAAAAAGAACGGAAAAGTAATACAACAAATAAATAGGAACGATTTTGAAGTTCATCATACACTAGTAATATTTTCCATTTCTGTGTGTTTTCTACAATCCTACAGCACGGTAGTTGAATCAACAAATTTTATCACATAATAACTAAAGGAAACATGCAATTAATGATTAAGGAAGACAACTAATGTAGTATGCCAAAATAAATAAAGTTTAACTCATTTTTTGTCATACGAGAGTTATCTATATATAAATAATTACAGGGGTTTTTCTGTAAAGCTCATAAATCTCTCACCATGAGCTCCCAAGCTATCAGTTAAAGCAGTTTCGGTGGCAAAACTGAGACGGCACCTCCTCATGAAAATAGACAAAAGAAAAGGAAAAAAAAGGAAAGAAACCATTAATCTTTCCCAACTCTTAGTCTGTTTTTTCTTCAAGAAACAGAGAGATGGGGACAGAAGAAATTTGAGAAAGATTGGGATAAGAAGAGGAAGATGGACAAGTGCAACTTAAGGTATAACCTACTTACTTCTAACCCAATTTATTCTAAAAAATGTAAGGAAATCAAATGATGATAAGAAATTAAATTGGGTTTGAGTGTTGATTTTTGATTCCTGATCGCTGGCAAATCCTCTGCCGTTGAATAACTACCAGGCCGATGTCCCATCACTCACTGCCGATTGAGGAAGGAGATGGGGGCTGGTCTTGGAGCCTGAAAAAAAAACGGGGGTAAAGGAGAAAAGAACGAACAGAAAAAAGAAATGGGTGAAGACGAAGAGTCAGGTATTTGAGAGGAAGATATGGGGAAAGGGAAAATTTTATCCTAGACCATTGGCTCATAAAACTTTTCATATGAGCCCAAACCAAGTAAAAGAGGTTACATTTTAAATAGGAAAATTTGTCTTAGCCCATGATACTCACGACTGTAAATAAGTCCAGTCAGAGTAAATTAGAATTATAAATGAATTTGTGTTATAGAATTTGTAATAAATGTGTGTGAGCCTTTTAAGAATCTTGACTAGCATTTAATATTCTGACTAACTACTATGAAATGAATGAATAAGGACTTGACAATATTATTGCAATACTATATTATAGGACCAAAGTGATATCAAAAGAGGACTTGGGAGTGACAAACTCTGTCGGTTAACAGGTGAGTTCATTTCTCACTAGTATTTTTATGATATAATCACATGATTATTATATTTGATTGATCTTGTGCTCAAGAGATAATTACTCTATTATTTTAAGACATATAAAATGAAATGTGATTTGACCTATACTATGGTGGTCTATCTCCATAATATGATCTTGATTTCATAATAGATATGGAAGATAATTTTTGATTCCATATAAAATATGAAAAGAAATTTGATTTCATATAGAATGTGATATGTGATATTGGTTCTCATGCAATATCAAATAAATGTAATTTTTGTTTATTCAAAAACTATTGAAGAAAGAAGTATTTTAAATGTACAGCAGTCAACTGATTCAAGATATTTTCCCATGATTTGGTATTTGAAACAAAAATTAATAAAATTGAATTTTGTGAACTGTTTTACTAGTATGATGTGCTTTCCAAGTCGAGCAATTTGATAAGTGATTCTTAATGTTTTCAAACCCTCAAAAAGTCCACTATGAAGTGATGTGTTTTTATCTGCCATACGATGAATGCACCTTTATGTTGCCCTTTTGGGCATTTGTGATGTGACCAACGGCCTATGGTAGTGTTAGGTGCATTTTATTCCAGAGATTTATGTGTTATGTGATGTCTTTCGGCATTATCATGCTATTGGACTGTAATTCGTAGCCTTAGTGTGATCTATGAAATGATTCTTGCAACTATGTAAACAACTCATTGAAGCCGAATTTGAGGAAACAGTAGTTTCTTGCTTTACACAAATTTTTATATTCCATTTTCCTAGTGTTTATCTCGATTCCAAAAGTTTGATTCAAGAATTCATAAGAATGTATTCAGTTTGCAAGTAAGAGAGAAATTTAAGTTACTTGCATTCTTTCTCGAAAATACTAATTATGTGTTCTTTTATACAATATTTTTGTCATCTTAGAATCACATGTGCAAAATTTATAATTCACTATCTTGAGAATTATATCTTGTTAGGTACCTAGAAACCCTAGTGAGAAATATTCTCACTGGGCTTTAGCCGATCTCCTCATTTTCAAATTTTTTTCAAAATTTGCGTACACGTGCCAACTAAATATTTGGGATGAAGGCATTGGTAAGAGGCGTCCTAGAGAAGCCTCATTGTCGCCTATGTGTCTAGTGTCTAGCTAGACAGTATATTTTGGTTTTGTAATGTGCTTGTGACGATGTACTAATTATGTATAAATAGTTTGCTCTAAACTTCTATAAATAGCGGATTTTATATATTTTGTGAAAAATCTACGTGATAGAGCGCCAGGCTTGACACTTGCATCAGACTTGTCTTGCACACGGGTTGTTACTGTCGCACGTCCCTTATCTTATCTTCCGCTATTATTTTGGGGTCTGTGACAGCTAAAGCTCAATTTAATCTACTGAATACAACTTTAAACTCTGAGAAACTGACTCTAGTTCAGAAGTTGATTAGTTGACTATGGCAATTAAATTTTTCCTTTACAATTTCGAAGTGAACTCTAACATAAGAGCTTGAAGTGTGGAAGAGTGTGTCATATGAGTGTGTGAAGGTGTAAAATATGGAAGAAAATTATATGGCTAGTAAAAAAACAGAATTATCTAAAAGTAGAAACCTTACCTTCCCATTAGACATTGCAAGCTTTCCTAGTTGCTTCCATTTTGACTCGCTTTGGACCTCCAAAGCTATAGCCTGCAGAGCTAACTTTCCTCAGGTAGAGAATAGATTTGAATACTTGATCTAACATTAAATTGCAGAGCAACCCAAAAGGCTGCAATTGCCAGATGGTGTCAATCAACTCGTAAAATACCTGCGCAATGTCCAACCGCTCAAGCTGCACAGCAAGATCGAATCTGTAATTAGGATCCGTTGCCACTTCCAAAGCATCCTCTGGCATGCCTCGAGATTCCAAGAAATGGGCCACACTGGAAATGGTATGATCATCAATATAATGGGTTACAAGTAATTTTATACCACTAAAAAGGGAATCCAAAAAAGTTATTTCTAAAGGTATGAATCTTTGGGAACAGACCTTAAGGTACGGAAGTCTTGTGAATCGATCTGTACTTAAGTAAATGTGAGTCAAGTGGAGTGTGAAGACCTACATATGTTAGTTTTACCTAAACTTACACAAAACGAAGTTTTTGGAACATTTTATCTCATCTACAAGTATATAGTTGTAACAATTAAATTGCATCCACAAACCTTCCACATCACAAAGATAATAAGTTAAAGACTAACTAACGCTTAGATGAGTTTAATAGTACAGCCCATAACCTATTATTCAAACGGAGAAATTAGATCTCAGCAAATGCAGAAACACCAAAATACCTGTTGTGATGCTCCTTTGGAATTGACTGCAAAACTTCATTTGCACGATCCAGATCCCCACGCATCACTAGTGTTTTATATTCAATCAAACTAAGTAATAAAGTGTACCCCATAACACTGCAGTGGGAAAAATCATTATAAGCCACAGACATGTGAGAACAGAAACTTCCAAGAACATAGCTGCTTAATGGACTCACTTGAACTCCTTGTCAATGAGATACACCCTACTCTGACTAGCAAGATATCCCAACAAGTACATAGGCCGATCCAAGTGGAACATGGTGGTAACCTAAAATTAAACAGAAGGAATATGCATCATGCAGCTCCACCAAAAACTGTGTGACCAAGTTAAACATCTCCAGTACTGTAAATATATAAAAAGGTACCTCTCCACCAACACAGTAATTCAATCTTCCTGAAGAATTATTGTAAATGAAACAGTCCCCAACCCATAGTCCAGTTCGCACTCGCTCATCTATTTCATGAAGTGTTTCAAAAGCATCCTCAACACCTTGTTCATCCAACGTATTACCACTTTCAAGATAAGAAGATACAATGTCTCCCTGTAGGAAATTTAATCTTTCAGTCAGCATTTTCTAAGTCAATACTAAACTCCAGAGCACGTACCCAGAAGCATTTTCCCAAAGCAGAATACATTCTAGTTAAGTGCTAAGACTATGTAAACAAACTTATATTATACTTAAGACTATGTAAACAAACTTACATTATACTTAAGACTATGTAAACAAACTTACATTATACTTTAAAATGTAGAAGGAGGAATCACTCGCTATCGTAAGTAGGTCACCACTATCAGCCCAATAGAGATTCTGAGAGACAAAGGCCAAGAAGAAATAGGCATAAGCTGGAAAATATCTGAAAATGAACACTACAAAATAAGTCCAGAAGATGCTTACTTTGACATTAACATCAATACGACGTATCAATCTGCATTCAGCCCAATCATAAAAGCAAATGAAGTCATTTGTGCACATTGCAAGCAAAGCTCCCCCAAAGATGCGTTCAGCAGAAAAGGTCGGTCTTATGCTTTTCCTCTCCTGAAATTATCGCGATCAGTTAAACTTCACAAGAACTAGAGTTTGAAGTTCAGATTTTTGTGCTACCAAGGGCTGGGAAGATACAAAACAACATAACATGATAAGTTAAAGCTTTCAGAAAGAATGACAAATCATCTAACTGCATGTGTGGACATGGATAAAATGAAACTAACATGCATCGCATCAGTGTGGTTATATTTCCACCTGATCTGATCAGATCTTGAAAAAGGAGGGTGTGGGGAGGCAAGCTTCATTCATGGATAAGTCTATTGAGCAAATACTAAATCAGCATGCCTTGATGGGCTTCTCTCTAGTAAATGTACGCCAAGGTTTATGTAAGAATTCGTATTTGAAGTGGTTTTGCAGCAAAGGTATAGCACAGGCCAGGAGTTAGAAGCTAATAAGGTCAATGTAGGTCAAATGTAGGATAAGGGTGTATTATTAAAAGGAATAGAGTATGTGATAAGTGGTGTCTTGCACAACTGAATATGGTCTATGATGGTACATGAAGCTAGAGCTGAATCTTACTGGGAAAAGGGGGGAGGAGTTTTTTTTTTTTTTTGGTGGAGGGGGGGGGGTACAAATGGCATTGGATGGAAGCCCATAATAAAGCTGCAAGTCCGGTTTTCAATGCAGTGGACGAAGTGCTTTCCATAGCGTTTGAAGCCAATTAATCTCATAATTGAGCAATTAACAAGTAATGAAAGAAGGGACAACAATTAGGGTTTCAGGAAGTACAAACAATGGTTCCGAAGCATTTCAGGACAACTACTCATCAGTGAAGACATGGAATTTCCTTTAGGTCATAACTGGCGAAATTAGAGCAGTAGCAAAATAGCAAGATATGCAGAATCGACTATCCTGAAGACCAATGTGCTCTTTCTCTTAGAAAGTGTCTGGTTTTGACCCCGTCGTGTAGTACTCTACCATTATTATCAGTATTGTATTAACTGAGGTCAACTATGGAGCATATTTTAGAATATACAAGTTGGAAAAAGCTCAACAAGAAGAACAATTATGATAATGATAGTAGTAATAACAATAAACTAAGTATGTAAAAGCATTGAGGTATAGTCAACATGACTCAACCTTCCACAAGTGGTTCCATATTTATGTCAACTAAAAGAGAGAGAAGTATTTTTTTTTTTTCAAATTGAGTTCTTACCACTTCTGTAAATCGAGACCCCTTGCGGCAAATTACATAACTAGAAATAAGAACAATTTGTCTTACTATATATCTTAGGAGTATAAGTTATAGAAACTCTACATAGGTTCCATATATGGTGGGCTACCTCCACCCCCACCTCAGGGAAAAAAAGAAGAAATGAAGAAGGGAAAGAAAGGGAGGGGAAAAAAAGAGATACAATGTAGTGTTACCTGGAAGTTTTTGCTGAAAATTTTAACTCTTGATGTACTTTCCCTGACTGCGTATTCACCGTCAGATGACCATACAAACTCGAGAGCAGAGCCAAAAGATCTGTTTCTCCATGCCAGCGCTGTATAGATAATGTATTCACCATCTCCACAGACAACCACAAATCTACCATTGCGATTATGCTTTAAGCTCTGCAAACACAAGAGAACAAGTAAACTTCAATATAAACCACCAAGAAAATGGCACGAATTGTAAACAGCAAAAATTAAATTAATATTCCAGCAATTTATGATTGCAGCTAAAGCCTATAGGCTAGATACCCTAATCCAATGCATGGTTTCAAGAACGAAATAACCTAAGAAGGAACAAGAAGAAGAACCTCCAAGCTAAAGTTCGTGACAACTCTGGGAAAAATGGATAAGCATGAATACAGAAACAGGAAATGTTACGGATGTGTTGATGTATAAATTCTTGTCCCCAAAGATTTCAGTAACTTGTGTTTGTAGCCATGGATAGCAATTCTTCATAAATTAAAAGACGATATACAGGAGATAAATAGGTTTTCATAGTAACGCATTGCTTACCTATATGCACTTTTTATCCGTGAAAACAAGAATCTAAAATGACACGATCAGAAAAGTCAGCAAATGACTTAAAACAAGAATAAATAAACCAGTACCTCTTTGCATTAGTCCAAAAGATCAGACCAACACAAAATATCATTTCTCAAATTCATTATGCTAGAGATAATAAAGACTTGGATAACAATGGCATCATAGTCACGAAACCATGTTTAAATTGTTCATGAGATAAACAAAAGAAAATACAAGGAAATTGTACTAATCCTAATCTTTCACAAATTCTTTTGCTCTCCTTTCTCCATTTCCATGTAGACCGATGTAACAAACCATGAACTCCTTGAACCTTTTTATACCCCCATTACCGAATCTTCTGCTAAATTACAGATCAATATACTAACTTCACAATATAAAGTTTTTGACATCAGCTATAGCAACTTTCAGATCGAGATATTCTATAAGAAGATTAAAAAAAAGTGTGGGTTGACTCTAGGGGCCACAAAATTGAAGAAAAGGTTAGGGGGTGAAAAGAATTTCAGGAACACCCCAGGGACCTAAAAAAACATTTCCCTATCTAGATGTCTCTATATGTATTCATCTCCCTTCAATAGGAAGCGAATAGTTTTTGAAAACATACAAGATATCCTGTATCATTGATTGCAAATCACTATGTGATAAGATATAACTGAGAGGCTAAGGATCAAAGCTATTCATAAGACCCCCTACTTCCAGGAAACAATGGCATTGTCGGTATCCTTTGGACTTCGGAGTATTAATTCACTCATAAATTCAAAAAGATCAAGTAGGTGGGAAAGTGCACTCCAGGATGAGGTATTAAGGAACTCACTTGTGGATAGAGGTCACAGCTCCCCAGCTCCTTAACAGCCAAAGGCAATCTTTCACCATCTGTAACCTGAAAGAAATTTTGATAAAAAATTTTCATTAACTGTAGAAAATATCTTTTTTTTTATTTTTTAAGATATGTTATATAAACTGACCTCATACTCTGCCCCAACTGTCTTGATATTGACAGTTTGGACTTCGTTATGCTTTGCCCATATGATCTTACCGCTGTTGTCCATACTAGCTACCGGCACTTCCCGTCCAAGTTTAATCATTATGGTTCCTTCATCATATCCAATTACTACTCTGCAAAATTTACCAACCAAATAAGAAAACAGCTCGTAATAAAGTATCACAGAAACCAAGACTTTCTGCAAACTAAGGAACAAGGAAGAAATATGCAGCATATCAATTATAGTGACATGAAACATCTCATTAGTTTGTTACAATATCATGTTTGCTTTACAAGGAATAGTAGAATAATTTCCATGATATAGAAAATTAAGCAAGTTAAACAAAGAGGAGCTTAGACTCAACGAATTACCTCCTTGAACCTTTCAAGTACCCCACAGCCCAAACTCGCTCAAGACCGTAATTTAATGTGTTCTCAAGTCTGCCAATAAGAAAAGGAGATTAAACTAGAAATTAGAACACAATATGGAATCCTTCAATTGCATAAATCAATAACTAAAAATGAAGCAAACTGAATGATAGATCTGAAATATCTTTCTTAAGGAACTTTGGCATATAAGTTTATTAAGATCAAAAGTCTTTAACACAGACAGAAAACATGTATACATAATACAGCAACTCCTTAGAAAGTCGGATACGATAAAATCATGCTAGAATATAGATGTGTGTCTATGTATGTAAGCATGTATGTAAATGTAAGTATATGTGTTGCATATATATGTATGTATATATGGTTGTGTGTGCACATGCATGCATACGTATACATATATACACATACATATACTTACATATACATGCATGCATGCATACGTACATATATAATAAAAAGAAAGTGCCTAAATAAATACATAGTACATAGACATTAGATGTTCAAGTATATATATGTTTCTATTAATAGAATAGCATCCCATGGTTAAATACAAACTAAAATTTTAACCTTTCATATACTTCTATAACTTTATAAATCTTTTTCCCTTCAATTAGAATATCCCAAGACGCCACACTTCTCATATAGAAACATATCTAAACCTGTAACATTTTAATGCCAATACTCTGGCGGCCTTTTTACACCAAACAGAATCTTCGATATTACAAATTTTGAATAAATAACTCAAACATGCAATGCAAACAACGAATTGTTTGATAAATGTAGGATACATGTCCAAGAACTTTACAATAAGTATACCAAACTAGAAATTATATCATACAATTGGAATGCCTAAAAATTATCAAACATGCGTCCAAGGAGTGTCCAAGAACCATTGGTGTGCCTAACATGTGTTCGATTTGACCAACATGGGTACATCTTAATGCAAGAAGTGTCCATGCCACATGAACACAGCTAGTGCAATAACCATTAGTTTCACTTCAGATCACTTAATTTGGCTACTTACAACATAGAATAGTCAGGTAAATATGACATACACAAAAAATGTCATTATCATCCCCCAACAATGGAGCGGAGACATTATAGAAGTGCTAATAAAAATATAGTTTGTCTTTGACCTGACCTACCAAATATATGATATTTTAGATTCGGTTGCAAAGTATTCTACCATGACATTATACTTTAAACTTGGATTCACTGTTATAAATAGCGGTAAATAGCCCCACAATAGCGGCGCTAATAGCATTAGCGGTCCCTTCCAGCTACGCTATCGCCCAATAGCAGTGACATATTGCGGAATATGCGCTTTCTGTTCGCAAAAGCGGCCAATAGCGCGCCATAATGGTAAATAGCGGGTGATTGCGTGCAAAATCCACTTTTTGACTGTTATTTAAAAACGGTTTGAGGTTTATTTTTTAAAAATTAAACTCGACCATTGACCACTGCATTCCACCGCCTCTCACGATTTTCGGCGTACTCCTGTTGTCGCCTCTCGTAACCTCAGCACTTCATCTCACCTCTTTCACCGTGAGCCCTCCTAGGGTAGTCCTCTTATCGCTCAGCTTATCTTCTCAAAGACGACGACTGTTTGACTTCTCCTCCCGTCGTCTTTGGTATTATGTGACGGTTACATGTCTATTTCATGTTTAGAATCTCTTTAAATCATCAAATATGCACTTTTAGATTTTCTAGGTTTTTCTTTAATCTTTTTTTAGTATTTATACATATCTAAATTAGATCGCTATTTGATTTTGCACTTTTTACCACTATTTTGCCGCAATAGCCCCAAATAGCCTTAGCGATGCCTCACCGCTACACGACGCTATCCAGTATCCACTATCAATAACCTTGCTTGGATTTGGCTTAAGTACATGTATATTTTAGATTCGGTTGTAAAGTATTCTACTATGACACTATACTTTAAACTTGGATTTGGTTTAAGTATATGCTCTAAAATGTTGCCCAGAAAAAAGATTTCCACACTTTGGTATAGGGCAACAACTGGCACCTCATTGTGTCTAAAGCCTCTTATTGAACTAAGGAAAAAGATGCATCAAAATATTACTTCTTGTTACAAACCATGAAATCTATTCAGTCTCAAATAGGAATATGGAAAAACTGAAAAGTTGTCCCCGCAAATCCTTGATTATGTTCAATCCTATGGAGGAAATATGAGGCCGACATTGCAGAATGTTGAGAATGAGAATGAAAAGATGTGAAGAATGAGATGGTAAAGTTCTGCATTAACTTGAACAGAGAGTAAAACCTTGAGAAGTCGGTTTCGATCACAGCCGCGTCACGTACGAAGTATCAGCATCAAAGGTTAAACTAATGAAAGGTGATATTCCCTACTAGAAAGTAACCATTGCAAAACTGACAAAGATGTACAATTCTTAAGTTATATTTCAGTACATGAAAGAACTACAAGAAAAATTAGTGTACACCAATACTAATAATCATGTAAGATAAAATGATGAACAAATATTAGTGAATAGATAAACAAAGCATGAATATTAAATATAGTGACAGTTTTGTCTTCTAGTCCAGCATATGCAACGCTGATGATGTAGGCCGTGCATCGCTCCATATCGACTATGGGAAACCAAAATCTTAACATAAACTTCAAACTAATGCTAAGAGTAAAAATTCCATATGCAGAAGAAATGACATAATCTTTACAGAAACGACTTACAAATTTTACAGATCCTTAATCCTAGTAGTAATTGGGAATTGTTATTTTGATAACAATATAGTTATAGAAAACATGGCTACCTACCTATATGTCATTGCATGCCATATTCGAACAGTCCCATCCTCTGAACCCGTGATTATTATAGGAAGCTCGGGATGGAAACAAACAGTAGAAACATTGTGTGTATGGCCCTCCAGAGTTTGTACACAGCTTTTGGTTTGATAATCCCAGACCTAATTCCACAAGATTTTAAAACAAGCAACTTTAGAAGGACACATGATGTATATTTCCAGAGAAAGAGTTATTATACGGACCTTGGCCGTATGATCATCAGAACCAGTGATTAGATATGGCCTATCACCACCAGTAAAGTAATCGACACAGTTTACTCCCTTGAAATGTGCATCTAATGTAAAGTTTGGATCAGGAGAACCAAGATTCCAGATCTGAAAGTAAAACGACCGATATCAATAGTCAAAAAGTGACAAGTAATAAGAAAGTAAGTAATGCCACATATGGAACGGAATAGACTGACACCTTTATTGTGCGATCAAGAGAAGCACTTGCAAAAGTATTTGTGTCTTTGGGGTTGAAAGTGACTTGCATCACATAGTGAGTATGTCCTTCAAAAATCTGAGTGCATATCCAACCCTTCTCCCAATCCCAGAGCTTGATCAACATGTCATCAGATGATGACAACACATATGGCAGGGTCGGATGGACAGCCACACACCTGATATAATCTGTGTGTGCCTCAAAAACATTAACCTTGTCCATCGTATTGTAATTGTAAACACGAATATACATATCATCTGCCCCAGCTACAATCCACTGCTTTCGGGCAATAAATTTTGCAGACCGTACTGAAAATTGGAACATAATATGTTAAAAACAAAGTTTGCAGACAGTTCCAGCCAAAAACAATAGTTGAGTAGAGATAAATAAGTACCATACCAGGCAGTTCAGTGACCTCAAATGACTTTGCCATAGTCTGGAAACAGAAACAAGTAGCAATGAACTTTGTGAGGAAAAGAGTTCTAAACTAAATTCATTTAGAAATTCTAAGCTAAAAATACACGATTTCTTGGAACTAAATTATTTGAACCTTTG
Organism: Asparagus kiusianus; assembly: GCA_022839385.1. NCBI lineage: Eukaryota > Viridiplantae > Streptophyta > Magnoliopsida > Asparagales > Asparagaceae > Asparagus > Asparagus kiusianus. Next base: position 25,785 of record BQKN01067685.1, on the reverse strand, counting down.
ATGAACTCAAATTCATTTTTGGAACCTAATTTTTTCTATCAATAGAAAATTTTGGGCATTGTAGAGACTAGAGAAATAGAGAAGGCAAAGTAATTATTTTATCTAACCCTAATCTCAAAAATAGAGAAGGCAAAGTTATTAGTTCATCTAACCCTAATCTCTCTTAAATAGAGATTAGGAGAGTTACGTAAGTGGATATGGATATTGGCCCAATTACCCAAATACCTAAATAGTTAAACATATAATATCATATAACAGGAATCATTTGTGGGTTTATGACCTTTGAATTAAAAATAGGATATAGAAATTATAGGATAAGAAAAAAGGCAATAAGACATTATAATTGTAGCGATCATACGATTTTAAGAATAAATACATATAACTAAACATAAAGCAAGAAAAAGAAAGAAACATACCCAATAATCACACATGCATTTTATAATCATTCATTGTAATCACTGTTTTGCCATTAGTTTTAGACCAACTTACAAGAAATATACAAGAAGAAATCTCCTGGAGTATGTTATTTGTGGATGACAAAATATTATTATATTAGTTGATTAGACTAGTATGGAATATTACTAAAGTAGAAAAGAGGAGAGAACTCTCGAATATAAAAGGATTTAATATTAGAAGCACAAAATAAAATAGATCGAACATAATTTTAGTAAAACAACAAAGAGGAACAAGAATATAGTACATATTAATGGTCAAGAACTATTAACTACCAAAGAGTAATCACTTTGCTTTTTAAGATCAATCATTCGTCGTGATGATGAGATTGAGAATAATATAATTTTTCCTAAGTTGCATCGAAACAAATACAGGCACTGGTATGGGTGCGTGTATGGGACACAGCAAAAGTGTAAACTGTAGGGTACGAGGACACGACTAGACACACACACATAATGAAATTAATAATTTACATGAGATTATTATTGTTTCCAATTCATTTGTTATTCGATTTAAAATTCCTATACTTTTTTAAAGTTCTTTTATTATGTTTGTTATAAACTGGAAACTGCTCATTTTGTAACTAGACACCTAAAAGACCCTTTAAATCACATTTTTAAACTTGGATGTGGACTGAAACGAACCCAACCTATGTCCAATAAGTTCTAAGGAATGGATGTGAAGTGTAGGATGTGTCCAAGAAGTGTATGATAAGTGTTTTAAATCAAAACATATATCATGTAACTGAGTGCATGACTTAAAAAAATGTGTGCATATATCCAAGAGCATCCATGAAGTTTGAGTATGGGTACGTGTCTGGTACGGGTACGGCTTCATGATAGAAGTACTCATGTCACATAGGGTTTCTCGAATCAAGTCTAGATGATTAAAATGGAGACATGCTTCTGGATTCTTATGCAATCATAAAATACATATGAGATTGAACGAAAAATATTATTGGATGGTTATAGGAGATTAGAGGTTAACCTAATTGATGATACAATGAGAGAGAACCAATTAAGATGGCTTGGTCATGCACAATGGAGAACAATTAATCCACCATTTAGGAGAATTGATAAGAATCAGAAGATTATAGTTAATACTTAAAAGAGAAATGTACTGGAAAGAACTTGGTCCGAAAAAAGAAAGAAGGATATGGATAATAGTTAATTTACATAGTAAATTAACTATAATAGAACTAAACGGAAGAATAATATACATGAAGTCAACCCCAAAAGCTTGGAATAAAGGGTTTCATTTTGTGGCCGTATTAGAAACTATTCAAAAAATAAATAACATTAAGAGGAAACTCCATGTTATCAAGAATTGGCGAACATCAACCCTTCCCCCCCCCCCCAAAAGTATCACAACCGGAAAAAAAGGGGGAAATTTTGGTTCTAACTGATCTTCAAAATAATGCCTCCATTAAGATAAAATATCAACTCTACCCTCATCGGGTTCTTTTCTTATACCGTTACAATGACAGTGCTGATAGCAAGAAGTGAACTATGTATAATATTTTCACATAAAATGGCTAACAGTTACTTGCCTGTGATTGGTAATCCCAGATGCAGACACTCCCCGTATACAGACTCGCTAGAATCCTGCACCCAAAACGTATCCAAATATCAGCATTGTACAAATCATCAAAATAAACTAATCAAGCACTTGTATTTAAAAATTCAAACATAAATACCATGGTTCTGTTGGATGCAGATCCACCGACTTCACCCTCTCCGACCTCTGCGCAAGTTTCCTCTGCACAACACACAAAAATTTTCAGGAACCAAACTATCAAAAACCATAAGATCCAGTCACGAGATCTAACAATTACCTTGATTTCGAGCCTGAGAGGCTGCAGCCGTCGCCACCGCCACAAAAACAAAGGGAAAACATCAAATCAAGAAAATACAGCCTCAGATCTCAGATCTTAATCACACTAGAAAAGTAAAAAATGCGACGAAATTCTGAAAACCTAGGCGCTTGATTAGCTAACCTAGCATGTTTTGGATCAGATCCAGCGATTTTACACTGGGAGTGATTAGAAAACGTACCATTTTCGCGAATGAGGAGATAAAAAAACCCTAGGAATCTAGGGTTTCTGGATCGAGAAATGAAACGATAACGGAGCGGGGTTTCAGGGTGGTGCTGGTGAATCTCGAGAGAAGAATCGTTGAGATGGAGAAGAGAGAGGAGGTGGGAAACAACAGTGAAGAAATAATAAGTAGTAACTCAAGACGAATGGGCTCTTTTACACATTAGTTCCTCTTCAATATTATTATTATATTAAATTACGAATTTGATGTACCAAGAGTTAGCCTAATATAATTATGGCTACTTTGGGACCCCAAAGTTTCGCCTACTTCGAATTTGATACCCTAAAGTTCACTTTTGACCAATGGATGACCCGAACGGCTTTTACGCCTCGTTAGGTACACAGGAATAGAGTCAAATGAGGATGGAATCAAGGTGAGGATGAAATGAAATTGATGTGGGAATGGAATGTTCATTCTCATTCTCATGTTTTGGTGTAATTAGAGAATTAAGCAGGAATATCTTTGAGAATGGTATATCTGAATTTTATTTTATTATTCTTATTCTCACTTACGTGAGAATATCAATTCCTTCATTGTGAATAGTAATTTTTCCACGTTAAATGAGAATTGATAAGAAGTGAGAATGGCATTCCTAACATTTAAAAGCACATCATATTTAGTAAGCATGAATGAAAAGATAGAATTGTTCTCATCTACCATATGAGGTGTGGCTCTTAATTTACACCGTTTATCAACAAAGAGAACATGAAGTTACAAAATAATCTCTCCTCCAACTTAGTACTCCCCTAGGAGATGTTTGCGCAGTCTTTTAATTTCCCCGTGTCTTTTTTTTTTTTTTTTTGGGTTTGCTCAAAATTATGTGTGTTTTACAATTCCTTTGAATGTTTAAATTGTTCCATCAGATGAGTGTTTTAAGATTATAAATATTTTGAGGTTACAGTTTTGGGGTTTCTTCATAATATTTTTATTAATACTTTTGGCAAATATTAGAATTAATATTTGTTGAATTTTGGTTTAGTTTTTTGACTGAATTGCACTTCACAATGGCGAAGGAACTGTATGTACACCATGGGGGTCATTTCAGCCAATCACCAAGACTAAAACATGTGGGAGGCAAGATAGATGTAATTATAGTGAGTTATGTGTAAAATTGACTTCCCGACGAGGAGTCGTTTGTGTTTATAAGAACAGCTTATTACAAACTACAATCAATGTTTTACAACAGAGAAGAAGGGAATGACGCTTGTTGCTTAAGGTGGGTTCTTCAGCAGTGGTAGGACGCCTCCCTCGATGCTCGCGTCGAGTTTGCTCGAGCCTTCAGGCGAGCTCGAGCCTTCAGCTGGTCTGACTCGTGCCGGCGAGTCGACTTATGCTGGCGAGTCGACTCATGCTGGCAAGTTGACTTCGAGCAGAAGACTGACACCGTCCTTCGAGTCGACGAGGGGGACTCGGCCCGAAATCTTCTTGGCGAGTCGACTTCGAGCGGGAGACTGACACTGCCCTTCTAGTCGACGAGGGCGTCTTGGCCATTCGATCTTCGAAGTCTCGGATTCTGAGTCATCTGACATTGAGGGGTCTCTAGTCTCGAGGTCTCAGACCTCGAGTCGACTAAGGGGTCTCGGCTCGGGGTCTCGGAATTCGCCACTGTAATAACCCAAATAATTAGTGCTTTAAAAACTTGATTAATGGAGAATTTTTTTTAATTACAGATAAGGGAATTAATTAAGGGTGTTTTTGGGATTTCACCTTAACTTCTGATTTTCTGCCACCTTTGTGTTTGATGGCTTAAACCCATTTGACATTTTCGACGGCACCTCTTTAACGGAAGAATAAAAACAAAGAAAATCAAAGAAAATCACAGGAAAAAAACAAACAAACACAGAGAACATCCTCTCATACTTCATAAAACTCCTTGAATCATTAGAAAGCTTGTAAAGGGGAGAAAAGGAGACCAAGGCAACGAATCAATATCCCAATCAATTAAGGTATAAAACAATCCTCATGATAGTCTGAAATTTCTTGATTTAGAAGAGTAAAACTATTATGGAGATCTTAGTAAATCAAATCAAAATAAAATGAATAAGGAAGTTAACTTGTTATGAATATGAAATAAAAGAATCTAGGGTTTGCAAAGGAGTCTTTTTCTGTGTTTAGGATGCATGAAAACAAACTGGAAAAAAAAGACAAATAGACTAACCCCTAGATCCGGCAAGGACCTCGTCGTCGGTCGCTCTTGGTCACCGGAAATTTCCTCGTCGCCGTCCTGCAGCCATAGCGAGAGAGAGAGAGAGAGAGAGAGGGGGGGAGGAGATGCTCAACCGAAAAAAGAAAAAAAACCAGGGGAGAAAAGAGGAACGGAAAAAAAGATAAAGAAAGAAAGAAGAGAAATGAAGAAGAAGGGGGGGAGGAAGATGATCAGATAAAGAAGTAATATAAATGGAGGAAATTTTCCATTAAGCCCCTGAACCATGTGAGAATTTCGAACAGACCTTAGTAATATGAGTTATGTTTGAAAAAGGATTTGAAAATCTCTGTTAGGCCCCTGCCATTTACTCTGCTTGTAAACAAGTCCAATCAGAAGAATAAAAGTTAACTTTTAGGCTTGATAAATTCCCTATAATCCTCTGTCTTATCGTAAATTATTAGAAAATCCAAAAGCTAGTATATGAGAGTTATAAAATTTTGATAAATTGCTAAAGTTAATAATAAGCTCACATGTGCTGTACAATTTAATTATTATTGATTATATTTGAATTTATTAGATTCTATATTATGAATTGATTTACCTATAATATATGTTTATCCTGAATTAATAATTAGTCCTATATCTTACGTTATAGGTCGCGGTTGATATTCGGGAGTATAATAGTTGAGAAAGTCTTGACCACTAGAGGTGAGTTCATTTCTCACTAGTATTTTATAATATGAAATTACATGAGTTTTATATTTGATTATCTTGTGATGAAAAAATAAATAAATAATATGTCTTTTCATGTATATAAAGATTTGACCTATTTCAGTTGTGATCTATCCTATAATACGATGTTAGCCTCGTACAATATATGAAAAACAAATTTGATTTCTATATAAAATATGAAAAATGCATTTGGCTCTGGTGTAATTTGTGGGTATTGTTTTATCTGAAAGTTTTTGATGAAGTATTTGGAATATATTTCAACAGTTTAACGGATTCAAAGATTTTATGTGACTTAGTATCTGATAAAAGGAAAAAATAAATATTTGTAACTGTTTTAACTGAAATGAGAAACTTTACCTTGTCAACTTTATTTGAAAATATTTGTAAATTCTGATATGCAAAGTATTACTCATTTGACATGTGATCTCGATGTTTTCATACCCTCAAATAGTCCACTACGGATTGTTTCTGCTTGCCATATGGTGAATGAACCTTTGTTTGGCCCTTTTGTATTGGCCCTTCTGAACTTTGTTCTGGCCCATCTGTATTTGGCCAGTAACCTATGGCAGTGTTAGGTGCATTCGATTCCCGAGAATTATCTTTATGTGATGCAGTTACGCATTCCCTTGCTACTGGGCTATAATTCGTAGCCTTAGTGTGACCTATGGGGTGGCTTTTACATTCATGAATAACTCATCGAGAAATAAGATTTTGACAATTGACTGTAAAATTTAGAAAACAATAATTCTCTGGTTTTGTATAAATTAGTAGTTCTTTTCTTTCTTAATGTTTACCTTGATTCAGAAAGTGTTTAATTTCAGGAAATATCTCAGTTGCACATAAGAAAAAAATAATTGTTGCATTCTTTCTTGAAAACAGACAATATTATGATGTTTGGGTCGTATTTTGCTATCTTTGAATTTCTCATGCAAAACTTATAACTCGTTATTTCTGAGAATTATGCTTATTACTATTTTGTTAGTTATCTAGGAACTCTAGTGGGAAATGTTCTCACTGAGCGCTAGCTCACCCCCGTTGTTTTTAAATTTTTTCAGATCCGACGTAGCTTCCTACTAGCTGACTTTTGGTTTGAACTTTTGGCTGAGAGGCGTTACGTGGAGAGCCTCTTCATTTTGATGTTACATTCATGACATTTTGTTTTGTTTTGTAAAAATGCTTATAACGGTGAGCTTGTAGGTTGTAAGTACCGATCATATATATAGTTGCTCTGACTTCTATCATCAGCTGGTTTATGAATATTTTGAAATAAATTATATGATATGAAGTGACAGGCTTGACCCGTGCATAAGACTTGTCTTAGGCATTGGTCGCTGTTGTCACGCACCCCGTATTTTATAATATTCCGCTGCAGTTTCGAGGCGTGACAGTAACGTGGTATCAGAGCCTAGGTTTTGACGTTAGAAACCTAGTAGGGCATGCTATCATAGAGTATATACACTAGATGAGTGTTAACGTATTGATCAATTATGTGATATATATGTCTGTATACATATGTATATACATGTATGCATATAAATATTTTATAGTAAAGCCTTTTAGGTTCATTAAGGAGTGTTTAGATGTTTATTTTGTTTTACTTTGTCCTTTTTCTTCAGTGATCTGACGGATGGTTCCTCTTTTTGTAGGATGGCGGGAACCAATTCATCTTCCAGTTCGTCATCTACCTTGTCCAGCCCTATGATTTCTGTAGATAGCTCCTGGGAACCCAGCTTAAGAGACTGGGGATATACTTCCGATGAAACTGATCCAAGTTTGATAATAGCTAACCATATGACCCCTGACTCACCGGAGGTCGAACCTGTAGAAGTTGTTATGATAGATTCATCCGAGTCTGAGCTTGAACATACTGAGGATGAGGATCTCGTGGTAGAAGTTGTTCCAGTTGAGTCATCACCATCAGAAATCATTATGATTTCATCTGACCCCTCTGACATGGAGTCCCTTGTAGCCCAGATTCCTAGTGTCGACCAAAGATTTGCCCCCTCTAAGGGTGAGTCGAGTAGCCTAGGCATTAGTCCAGATCTCGACCTTGAAGGATGGGGGACTAGTGGCATAGATCCAGATCCAATGTCCGATTCTGTTGATAGCCAAGACTCAGAGGAGACTGAACCAACTGAGGAGAAGTCTAGTTCCAGCAGCTCCTCTTCCTCAGGGAAATAGAGCATAACTGTTAGGGCAATTTTGTAATATCAGTATATGGGTTCTCGTAGTCACTCTTTTGGTTTATGTAGGACATTTTGGTAGAAATATGTATATATAAACCCATATACTCAGATATATGTATGGACTAAAAAGTTAAATATTAATAATATACTTTTGGTTTGTAAATACTGACTTGTGATATTATGTTGAGCAGTGATTGAATTCCTAATTATTTAAATTACATATATGTGACTGACTTAGGAATTTTCCTTGTATAATAGTTGACTGAAATATTTTATTATTTATAGGAAGCTATGACTTCAGGTAATGAGCAAACCCCTCCTAACGGAGATAGGGATCTAAATCAGACGATAGATGAAATGATGAGATCTAGAATTGCTCGTGCATCCACCTCCGGAAACTCAATAGACAACAATGTATTGATGGATCAGCTGCAAGCGGTGACATCTGTAGTCACCAGACAACAAGATCAAATTGATCGTAATCGGATGAATGGTCAAAACGAGGAGCACCCAAAATTAAAAAGTGGCAGGGGAGAATTCAAGAAACTATCTCCAACCAATTTTGAGGGAACAACCGATCCTATGATTATTGAGCATTGGATTACAGAAATGGAAAAGGTTTTCACATACATGAAATACACTGAAGAGGAGAAGGTTGATTATGTAGTATACATGTTAAAAGATCGTGCTTATGGGTGGTGGCAGATGCAGGTCAGGACGTTGGGAGAGAAAGCATACAAGTTATCATGGGAGGAGTTTAAAAAGATTTTTTATGAAAAGTATTTTTCTTCAACTGTTCGCAAACAAAAGAACAAGAGTTTCGAAAATTAGAGCAAGGTGACAAGACAATAGCTGAATATGAAGAGGAATTCACTTATCTATCAAAATTTGACACTCACTTGTTGGGTAAGGAGGAGGATCGAGCACGTCACTTCGAAGAAGGGCTTCGACCGGACATTCGAAAGACGGTCAGTGCATTTGAACTCCCTACATATGGAGAAGTATTAAAGAAAGCCTTGTTAATTGAGAAAAATAAAATTGATACAAAACCAAAGAATGAGACGAGCAGCTCCTACCCAAAGAAGCGGCTCTGACAAGATAATCGCGGTGGAAGAAATAAAAATTGCAGAAATAAAAAGCATAATTTTGGACGTAGAGAGGAGCAAATTCCTAACCAGAAAACTTTAAGATGTGATGTTTGTCATAAACTTGGTCATGAAGCGAAAAATTGTTGGAGAAATACCGGAGCTTGTTTGAGATGTGGTCAGAAAGATCATAAAATAGCAAATTGTCCCCTACAGCAATCATCTCGGAATACCTTCTAGCCTGGCCAGTCCAGTGGTGGGAACAAGCATCATCAAGCCAAGGCCCGAGTTTATTCTCTAACTGAGAAGGAAGCAGAAGCAAACAAAGATGTGGTGACAGGTACGCTAACTTTTGCGTCGGTTCATGCTCGAGTACTATTTAATTCTGGTGCATCGCATTCCTTTATTGCTGCACAGTTTGTTAAGAGAAACAAATTACCATGTGATACCCTACAACAAGAATTGCTTGCTAGTACACCTGGGGGTAGTATATTGGTATCAAATCAAGGTTGTAGGGGTAAAATTTATATTCTCGACAAGGAACTCTCCGTAGAATTAGTGATGCTAGAAATGCATGATTTCGGTATCATATTGGGGATAGATTGGTTATCCTTAGATCATGCTTAGTATTTAAATTTCCTGGCCAACCAGAATTTTGTTTTGAGGGCGAAAAGTCTTAACAACCCTTAAAAATAATCTCAGCCCTTAAAGCACATCGAGCGCTGAGGAATGGATGTCTGGGTTATTTGGCTTCAGTTGAGATGGTTGATGATGGAAAACTGAGCTTGGAAGAGATACTAATTATCCGAGAATTTCTAGAGGTATTCCAGAAGAGCTTCCAGGAATGCCCCCAGATAGAGAAATTGAATTTTCAATTGACCTAGTACCTGGTACGAGTCCCATTTCTAAGGCTCCTTATCGAATGGCACCGGCTGAATTGAGAGAACTCAAGATACAACTGCAAGAACTTTTAGATAAAGGCTTCATTCGGCCGAATGTGTCACCCTGGGGTGCACCAGTGTTATTTGTGAAGAAGAAAGATGGAAGTATGAGATTGTGTATTGACTTTCGTGAATTGAATCACTGCTGGAATTTTAACTTTTAGCGACGGACAAATCTGTCGCTATAAGTCTTTTTTCCGTCGCTAAAAGTTTTAGTTTTAGCGACGGACAAATCCGTCGCTATAAGTCTTTTTTCCGTCGCTAAAAGTTTTAGCGACAGAAAAAATAACGTTCCGTCGCTAAAATTTCGACGCCATAATAGGGGTGCCTAAAAAGGCTTTTGGCGACGGAACTTCCGTCACTAAATTTTAGCGACGGATTATTAGTGACGGAATATTGGTCGCTATTTTTAAATAATAAAAAATTAAAAAAAATAGCGACGGATTTTCCGTCTCTAATATTTCTTTAGCGACGGTTTTTCCGTCGCTAAAAATTTATTAGTGATGGAAATTCCGTCGCTATTAGTTTTTGAAAGTGTACAGATCTGATTTCGTGCACGTTTTCCGTCGCTAAATATTGTTTTAGCGACGGAATTTCCATTGCTACAATTTTTTTTAGCAACGAAAATTCCGTTGCTAAAAATTTAAAAAAAGAAATTTGCAAAATATTTTGAAAATTAAAAAAACCCTGTACAATATCAATAATAATTTTTAAAAACCTGTTCAATCAGCAGAAGAAAGCTTCAATCTCACACAAATATCACATCTCACGTATATATCACCCATTTAATTCAATAAAAGCAAGTAAAAGTTTCTCGACAGGTACATAATAAATATTGTTTATACAACACAAGAAATTGTTTTCAAAGTTATATTAAGGACAATCAATCCTCCTGATCATCATCATCCTCATCCTCAACACCATCCACATTATGACTACCCCCGGCTGCACCTTGTGAAGAAGTCCCGGCGTGTAAATATAAATCAAATATTAACAAGTGTGTGTAAACGTTAATAAGAGTACAAATATAAATATACTACAACACAATACCACAACATCACAACACAACAACACAACACCACAACACCACAACACAACAACACTACACCATCACAACACAACACAACGCTACATTGCACAACACATCACCACACATCACACCACAATACAACAACACCACCACAAATCCTCCAACCTCACCCACCAACCAACAACACTCGCCCTCGCCCTACCCCTCCCCCTCAACCACCACCACAACAAAATCCCCACTCCTCATCGTCAACCACGACCAAAGCCCCCCACCCACCAACCAATCATGCTCTACACACCCCTCCTCCTCCATCACTACCATCACCACCATCAACACCCAATCCCCATTCCTCCCCCCCACCACGACCAAACCCCCCCACAAACCAATCACATAACGACCACCATTACACAACACCACAGCCAACCAACCCACCAACCAATACCACCAACACTACGCACGCATACACCATCAACACCACCATCACATAAAATCATTATAAGTATAAATTTTGAGGTTTGTGTTAGGGTTAGAGTTAGGGTTTGTGTGTAACAGTTTGTATTAGTGTGTATCAGTATGTACGATATCATCTAATTAAAAAAAACAAAGTATATATATTACCTGTGATGACAGAAAATGTCTCATATATGCCTCCTGAGCCTCCTGAGGCAGAGTCGACATGAATTGTGTGAACTCCAATACGGTCTGCTCCCGACGCCTCCGTTCTTCCTCTAGAGCCCGCTGATATGTTGTTTGCTGCAACTGCCAATCTTCAATCGCTTTTAATCGCTGCTCCATCGAGTCTTGATATGAACTGCTTCCTGGTGTTCCTTATGGTGCTGCAGACTCGTAGGTGCTACTAGACTCGTGCGGCCTCTGCTCGGATCCTCTCCACCGATATCTGTTCTTCCTACTAGGTCCAATGACCGTCTCGATGATGGAATCCCCATCCTCTCTACTTAGCCGGCCAGGAGTATTAGAACAGACCTGAGACTGAGTCAATTGCTCTGTACCTTGGCATGTAATTTCTCCTGCGATATAACAAAACAACCCGGGCAAGTCGACTTAATAATGATGCATTGATATGAAATTGAATATATAAATGAACTGCTACTTACAACCAGATCCTTATTCTTTGCTTTCTTCTTTTCATTGGCGTAATTCGGGCTCCAGGAAGTCAGAATACGATCTGCAAAATGTCTGAGATCTCCCCTTCCCTATTTTATTCAAATATATCATTAACCCATAACACATAAATTATACTCAACGTAAAAGCTAATATATTATATACCTCAAGCTCTAATTAATGATAATGCTGGCTGAATGTCATGGAACCCCCATGATGCTCGTAATTGCGAGGCGCGTTGTGATTCCTCCTTGCTATTTCAGCTTGAGCTTGCAAAACAATGTCAATTCAAAACAATATAGAAATTCAAACAATAAATTAAAATTATATACTTCAATAATACCTGAATTTCAGCCGTGTCCCAGTAACCGCAAAGTGCAAAAAAATCTACTCCATTCACACGCGTGTCAAGATGCCAGTATCGCTCCCAATCTTCTGTTATTTGGACAAAATATTTTTTCTTTACCTCAAACTGCCATCTCTTGAACGATACATTGATTTGCCCGAAGCAGTACGTCCAGGCACAAATATTATCGTCAAGAAAGAAAAATCGCTTCAGCATATAAAGAAAAAGTAAATACAAATCAGTGTATTAAACATAATAATAAACTAATAACTAATAATGATGAAAATTAAAATAAATGACTCACACATTGTATGTAGGAAAATTGCAATAAAGAGGATAAAAGAAAATTGACTTGTATTCCTTTAATCTCGGTTACAATTCGATTACAAAAGAGAGGAGAACGAATCTGGTTCTCCCCTTTGTTTAAAACTGGGTTCTTCACAGTGGCGATGGAGTGTCTCCCTCGAATGCTCGCGTCGAGTTTGCTCTCCGTTGACGATCCGAACGTCTTGATTCACTGGAACGTGGTCTTCTCCTCACGATTTGACGTTATGGAGAACTTGCGTGGCAAGTTTTAGAACTCTGAATGAGTTTGTTTGATCTTAACCGTAATTGGCTAAACAAGCCAAGGATCTCTTCTTTGCTATTAAGGAGAAGGATCCCAAAGCCAGCCCCCCAAAAGTCAGATCCAAACTAAGCTGATTTCTTAGTTATTTATAGGGGATTAAAGGGTGTAACCACCCCCTTAATTCGCTCCTAAGTGGGGCTAATGGGATGTAACCACCCCTTAAATCACTCCTGAGTGGAGTTGTGGTCCCCTTAGATCATGGGAAACGGTTTTGAAACCGTCCAGCTCGTGTTTGAACGAGTCAAACGCAAAATCCGCGTTCTGGCATGAATTCTGTATTTAAACGCAACATCTGGAAGCTCGGATGCAGCGTCTGGTTGGAAGCTGCGTTTGGCAGATTGGAAGCTGCGTTTGGCAGATTGGAAACTGCGTTTGGTAGCGGATGGCAGCTGCGTCTGAGCTGCGTTTGCAGCGATTTGGAAGCTGCGTTGGCAGCGTTGGAAGCTGCGTTTGCAGCCTGTTGGAAGCTGCATTTGGCAGTGGTACAGAGTTGCGTCTGGCAGCGAGTGAAGCTGTGTTTGGCAGCGCTTGGAGCTGCGTTGGGCAGCGCTTGGAGCTGTGTTGGGCAGCGGTTGGAGCTGCATCCGGCAGCGAGTGAAGCTGCGTTTGGCAGCGGTATAGAGCTGCGTTGGGCAGCGCTTGGAGCTGTGTTGGGCAGCGGTTGGAGCTGTGTTTGAGCAGCGATTGGAACTGCATTGAGCTGCGTTCGTGGCTATGAACGCGGTGCGTCTTGATGCTGGTGTGCGGGGAGGACTTCCGCAGCTTGATTTGAAGAGACCGTCGATTTGTAGTCTCTTTCTGTCAGAGCGTTGCAAAGATTGTCGTTTTGTAATCTTTTGTAATACCCCAACCCTTGAGAGGGTGATGTGATTAGTATTGATAGATTTGATTGGAATACTCATACCACCAAGATGCATCTTCTTTTCGGGAACCTAACTCTTTGAAACTCCAAAGTTAAGCGTGCTTGGCCTGGAGAAATTCTAGGATGGGTGACCCCCTGGGAAGTATTCCAGGGAGCACGTGAGTGAGGACAAAACGTGCTGAAAAGACATGTGGTGATTTGTGAGGCCAATCCATCATATCTAATAACGTACCGACTCCGGGATTCCGGGGCGGGACGTTACATCTTTGTCTTGGCTCCTTGAGAATATGAGAGTCGTCAGATTGTAACTCCCGATGTTGATTATGAAGGTTGTTGATTAGAGCTTTCATCAGTTGTTGTGAAGGTCGTCAGATTGTAACCTTCAGCGATCTACGTGAAAGTCTTCAAATTGTAGCCTTCTGGAAGTCGTCAGATTGTAACTTCCATTATCGGTATTTGATAGGGATCAGCTATCTATTATGATTTTTAGACAGCCTACACACATATATATCTCCAACAAGCCACCAGCGCATCAATCCGCTGCGATTTCCACATTAAAAATATGTTGAAGAAATCGTGTCTCCTGGCTAAAGCGGCAAGAAAATTGTTGAAAGCATTGGCAAAGGCCCCAACAGGCACTCCGTTTTCCCATCGGATCACAGCCCTCCGATTAATATCAGGGATGAGGTTCGATTCCTTAGTAGCATTGCGGCCGCGTCTAGGAGGTCGCTCGGTACCTGCGAAACAAAGAATCGAATGAAACAATGAATCAATATATATTTGCGAAAAAAATTTAAAATAATAACCGATAAACTATAAAAATTTATTCATACCTTTCAGTTCGAGGCATCTACGCTTTGCTTGTTCGTACCTTTGCTGCGCGATGGGGCGCATATCATGATAAGAATCCTAATCATCCCTCACCTTGGCCGGACCGTGGACACACTGATCCGTAATAGAATCTGGCGGTAGTGCCGCAGCTTCTAAAGCTACGCTATACGGCTCAAATCTCCTCTCCTCCAATATATCTGCATGCGGTGGTGGTGGTATCTCCGTATGTTGTGTAGGATCAGCCTGTGTCTCCACGTCATGTGGAGCATCTCCGCGTGATGTGTCCTGTGGCTGTGAGTCATGTGTAGCATCTCCTCCTCCTGTGTAGTAAATGTTAAAAATATATTAGGCTCATGTTAATAGTTTATAGAAATGTACAAATATAACAAATAAATAAAAATACCTGACGTAGAGGCATGTGTGTCGCCTCCAGAATGTCTACCAAAAATTCTCTCAAGCGCTTTCTTACGTAATCCTTTTGTCATCTATACTTTGAAAACATAATGAATATCCAACAAAGGCAATAATGTAATACAGATGTCCAGTTAAACAGATAATGCAAATAATTAATAAAACAGCACATGGCAACAGAATCGCGTGTACATGATGTCCAGTTAAACAGATAATACAAAGGCAATAATGTAATACATGACACACCGTGTTACATGATAACCAGTCAAACAGATAATATAAAGGTAATAATATAATGCATATACATCCACATGATAACCAGTCAACCAGATAATATAAAGGTAATAATATAATGCATACACATCATGATACATGATAACCAGTCAAACAGATGATGTTGAGGCTCTACTCTGCGATCGTGTACGGATAGCCTGTGACCGTGTGCGTGCCAACGAAAGGACTGTTCTTATAGTTTTATCGACTCCGCTGCGGACAGGTTTTTTTCCTTTACGCCTTGGCTCACATATAATCGCAGGTACATCAGGGCGCGCTAGTACAATTTCATCGTCCAGATTATTATTTTGTGTCAATGAAAACTCCTCGGTTATTTCGTCGGCCAAGATAACCTCCTCATCGTGATCTTCGTCAGACACGACTTCATGAATGTAGGCTCTAGGCGGATTCTTAAGGATAACCCATTCGTCATTTTTCATTATATCTTTGACATAAAAGCACTGTTTGGCATGAGTAGCTAACATGTATTTTTCAGACTGATATATTTCCTTGTTAAGATTAACGATTGTGTAACCGTAGTCATCCTTCGCCTTTTTCTGTTCACACCAACGAACCTTAAACATCACATAACTAACTTCCTTATTAATCCCATAGAAAATCTCCACGATGTCTTCTACCTGACCGTAGCAATAGATTTCCCCCTGTATCGGATTTAGATCTTTTGCACTAGCGTATGACAGTTAAGAGAAGGAGCAGAACACACCGCTGTTTTGCGTTTGTCGTCTCTCTTCGAGACCGACGATGTTAAACCTAAAGCCGTTGACGCAGTAGCCTCCATAATGCTTAACCACATTAGAAGGACCTCTGGCATATAAACAAACTTTCTCAGACAGGTTAATCCCATTCGTAATCCGTTTGTCAACCTTTAAGAAAAGAAGCAAATAGTTTACATATCTGTTGGCAGGCATATATATTTGATATACAAATCAGAAATGTAAAAGATCTTACTTCACCCTTCAGCCATGCAGGGAATTGTCTAGAGTGTGTGTCCATAACTCTCTTATTTTTTGTTCTGCATTTAAGATTAGTCTGGACATGTCGGATGTGAAGCCTAGACAAGAAGCATTTATAACGGTAAAATAGAGATAATTATTGTGAGGTGATATAATCTGATTCAAACAGTTAAATACTTACACCGCGTATATGTTAAATGTAGTATCATTGCTCAGGATATATGTGTGGGCTTGATCTAGCTCCATTCTGGGGAATCTAGTATCCTCCCCACGATCATTGTAGAATGTACCGTCAATTATTCGTTGGGGACGGTTTAGCCTTGTCTCTACGCCCCGCAAGTAACGAGAGATAAAATTCAAACTCTCGTTACTTATGTAGTTCTCTGCGATCGACCCTTCAGGATGTGCACGATTATGCATCAGTTGTTTCATGAAACCCAAATACCTACAAGCATATAGTTTCATGATTTGTGACAAAATTGAACTGAAAAACGTAATTTGACAAATATTAAATGAATATTATAATAATAAATACCTCTCCACGGGGTACATCCAGCGATATTGAACTGGTCCTGCGATGCGGGCTTCGTATGCTAAATGTATTGCGAGATGCACCATGACCGTAAAGAATGAGGGTGGAAATAGTATTTCCATTTTACACAGTGTATTAGCAACACGTCCCTCTAATTCTTCAAACTCCCTGACATCAATCACCTTAGAGCACAGTTGCTTGAAGAAACCGCAGAATTCTATTACCACCATCGCGAGTTCCTTGTCAGCATGTCGCAACGCAACCGGGAGAAGTTGATGTAATAGAATATGATGATCATGTGTCTTGAGTCCCAAAATTTTTCTGTCCTCAATATGCACATTTGCTGAAATGTTTGAAGCATAACCATCCGGTGTCTTCACGGACTTTATAAATAAACACATATTGTGGACCTCATCCTTCGACAGTGTGATACGGGAGGCTGGGAGTTCAAACTTTCCATCGCCCTTATCTATAGCTTGCAGTTCCGGACGAATGTTCAATTCTGCTAGGTCTCGACGTGCCCTTAAGTCATCTTTCGATTTTTTCCTGTCTTGCAGCAAAGTGTTCAAGAGATTCTCGCATATGTTCTTCTCGATGTGCATGACATCCAAGTTGTGACGTATTTTTAAACTTCTCCAATATGGCAGCTGATAAAATATGCTAAATTTTGACCATCCATGCGGAAGTTCGGTGCCTTTTGAGACACACTCATGCGACTGGACATTGCGAGGCTTATTTCCTTTTGATTTTCCCTTTCCCTTCCATATTTGCTTCAATATTTTTCTCCTAACACCAAATGGATTTTCTTTGTTGAATCTTTTTTTCCAAATATTTTTCTAGGTAAAGGATGTAGAAGCTCAAATATTTCTTCTCCGGTCAGCCTTGGTGGTGCCGGTCTACTTTCTGGATTGCCGTCGAACTTTCCTACTAACTTTCTGAACTTGTGCCCTGTAGGCAACCATCTTCTGTGTTGCCAATAACAAAACTTACGGCTGTACTTCAGGAACTTTCCCTCATAATCTGACATGCAAATCGGACAAGCAATCTGACCCTTCGTCGACCATCCAGACAGGTTAGCGTATGCCGGGAAGTCATCAATTGTCCACATGACCATTGCCCGCATACAGAAAGACTCCTTACCATAAGCATCATACGTGCTGACACCTTTTTCCCAGAGAAGCTTTAGGTCGTCAATTAATGGTTGGAGGAAAACATCAATGTCATTTCCAGGAGAATATCTTCCAGGGATCAAAAGTGACAGTATCATGTACGGTTGCTTCATGCACATCGACGGCGGCATGTTGTACGGTGTCAGCAACACTGGCCAGGTAGACCAAGCAGAGCTCATTAATCCAAACGGATTAAATCCGTCGCTAGCAAGCCCCAGCCTAATATTCCGAGACTCTTTACCGAAGTCGGGGTATATACGGTTAATGTGCTTCCATGCCTCACCGTCCGCAGGATGTCTTAGTTTCCCGTCCTCTTTACGATCGGTCGAGTGCCATCGTATATTCTCAGCTAGCTCGGCAGACATATAAAACCGCTGCAGCCTAGGAATAATTGGAAAATATCAAAGAACCTTCGCAGGGATTCTGTTCTGCTTATTGGATGCACCGCCTTCGGATGTGCTTGCAACTTCTCCTTTCCAACGTGATACATGACACGTCGGACATTCCTCCAGAGCTTCATTACCCTTATTGTACAAGATGCAGTCGTTAGGACAGGCGTCTATCTTCTTGTAATCAAGCCCCAGCGTATCAACAATCTTGTGAGCTTCGTAATAGGTCGCGGGGATGCTTTTATCGCCGCCTGGAATGACTTTCCTCAGCAAATCTAATAACATCTCAAAATGTGTAACAGCCATCCCACTGAGTGTTTGGATATGAATAAGCCTCAGCATAAAAGAAAGCCTTGTGAACTCCTTACACCCCTCATATAACGGTGACTCGTTTTCATCAACAAGTCTCATCAATCGATCTACATCTTGAAACATATCATTAGTGTTGACATCACTCACCGACGGTGCTGCAAGAATATCTTCTAACATATCACTCGTGTCAACTGTCGGATTACTGACTTCAGTAAATTCTTCCTCAGATTGCATCACCGGGACGCCTTCACCGTGATGACTCCAAAATACATAAGAGCTATCAAATCCATTGATTGACAGATGAAAACTTACGTCACTCCTAGCGAGCATTTTACCGTTCCTGCAATTCTTACAAGGACAGAAAATCGACCCGCTTAGCGACCGTAGAGGATTTGTGTCAGAATAGGTGTCACGCCCCGCTTCCCAAAATACCAGGGAATCGGAACGTGAACAAGCCCGCGACGTATTAGACTGAGGAAAGATAAGTGCTAGACCTCTTCTTCTCAATCTAATACGCTAAGCGTCTGGAAATAAAACAAAGCGAAGTCACAGGTCCCCGATCACAATCAGTAAGGATATAATAGACAAACTCAGAATAAAAGAATACATATCATATCACAAATGAATATCATCCAAGACATAAAATGCGGGTCAAACATGCCCTTATACAAGACTATCTAAACGAAATACTGAAAATATAAAATACAATGATCCAGCAGAAAGAAATGCTATAAAAAGAAAACTAAGATCAAATAACTAAGCTTCAGCTTCTTCTGCTACACCGTTTTCAAGGTACTCATGCTGTGAATCCTCTGGCTCCTGCTGAACCTGCTCTTCTCCTAAGTCTGACGTACACCAGAGAAAAACATGTGTACGTCAGCATGTGCGACACACGGTAAAATCCTACAGAAAGTAATAGGAACGATCGAACGACCGAAGCAAAAACAGAGATAACAATAATAATAACTTGCAAAAGAAATTACTAATAATCTAAATGCAATCTATCACTGAAATAAAATCATCAGAAAAATCTAAGAAAACCATCCAAGTGTCAAGATCACGCAGCTAGCCAACAGGGTAATCATCCAAGTATCCAAATCACATGGCTAGATGGAATTAATACTTAAATACCTATAACTTGAGACGTAGTACGTCGAGCGAAATAATCCAAACAAGGAAACCCTCATGTATATACCATATGTCTCAAATTATAGATAATTAAATATTAACTCCGGTCTATGTATGAACAGAAATACAACTAGTCTACATCTCATAAAACCAACAAAGTCCACCATAAGACACCCAAGCATATTATTCTTATTTTACATGTTATTTGAATTGGGGAAGAATATTTTGAAGTATATAATCGGGTCCCCGTAAAGTCGTCCGGGGGCCGCCTTCAAGTCAAGTATTGGCCCTCTGGCCTATGTACATAACACTCACGATATCACGATAACAAGAAAGCGTTGTGCCCGTTTATATACATGCTATATTCTCCGTCCAATTCCCCTTTAAAACCCCATGTTTGTCATATTAATTACGCAACTGTACATGAAATATTGTGCACTAGCCACGGAATTACCGTGGAACGACTTCTGTAAAACTATGAACATAACCGTGACCCACAACACGTCCGATCAAGAGTGCATCGTCTAGTCAATGCTATAATAATAATAATAATCAAAGAAACCTCATACCGGGATATCGATATCGAGGGAACTCGGGACTCCTCACATCGGGATATCGATGTCGAGCAAGTATAGCCATGCTTTGAAGCACGCTTATAAATCATACTTTTAACAGAAGTCGTCTTCATGTACAGTCTCTCCTATTGGATAACAACTAAGTGATAACACAACAAGCTTCCACACAGCTATTCATGTCAAGCAATCCCACGCAGGTAATAATATATCACAAACTAATCTAATTAACCAATTACTAACATATATAAATATTGAAATGGCAAGTCACATAATAATTTACGATAAACTAATAATTAAAATAAAATAATCAAGGTTTGGGATCTTGCCTACGAGACCGTGGGGTCTGATGATGAGGCGACGGCGCTGAAGCGGATGCTCAGGAATGTTGTTGGAATGTCTCGGAGCTCCGATGGGCTTGTTGGCGGCTAGAGGGGGCGGTTCTTCCACTAGTTGTGTGTTGACATATGATCAAACAGGTGGCGTGCGTGGAAGTGTTGGTTGGCGGCGAGCTCGAGAGGCGACGTCAGCGAGTCCAAGGAGGTGATGGTGGCTACGTCGGGGGATGGTTGGGTGGTTGTCGAGTTGGACTGACGAAGAGGAGGAGCTCGGTGGCGCTCGTCGGCGACGAGGGGCGGAGGAGGCAGCGACGACGTCGACTCGGCGGTCGTGGGGAGAGAGGGGGCGAGGGTGGTGCTGCAGGAGGCGGCGAGGGTGGCTGATGGTCGGATCTGGGCAGCGGTTCGCGGCGGCGGGGCAGGGGAGCTCATGGCGGCGCGGGGCAGTCGCTGGCTGGTCTGGAGGAGGTGGCATCTTGGGGTCGACGGCGACGAGGAAGCGGCCATGGCGGAGGTCGACTCAGGCGGCGTGGAGGCGAGTTCGAACGTGGATCTGGGTGTGGCCGTCGGCGATGCTTTGAGGCGTGGAGGAGGCTGAGCTTGGCGTCGTCGGGGTGCTGGGCGTGGTCGGAGGGGTGAGGAGGTGGTGGAGCGAGAGGGGAGGCTGGCAACGAGGGGAGGAGTTCATGGAGATGGTGGCTGCGCGCGGGTCGATGTCCGCCGGCGACGACGAAGCCGAGGTTGGGGTGCTGGTCGAGGCGGCGACGTTGTGGGGGTCACGGCGACGAGGGTGGAGGCTTGGCGTGGTCGGAGGGGTTGATGAAGAAGAAGGGGGTGAGGTGGGAGATGACGGCGTGAAAACGAGAGGGGAGGAGAGAGAAGGAGAGAGAGAGAGAGAGGGTTATTTATATATGAAAATTTAGGGTTTAGAAATTTAAAACAAAAATAATTAAAATAAACAATTACGGGTATTTAAAAATTAAACTAATTACGAAATAATTATCTACAATTAAAAACGTACATGTTGTGCTATTACAACAATTGATACGAAATAGTCGAAATATACCCATATTGTACAATTAAACGAAGAATAATTAATAAATAAAATATAATTACTTACATTTAAAATCCAATAATTATAGGATAATTATATACACAGTAAAACGTACCAGTTGTACTAGTACGACCGATAATACGCAACAGTAGAAATAATACAATAAATTATACAAATAATATGTAATTAATAATACAACGTATTATACGAAAATATATGTAATAATAATAATAATACCACGTATTATTCAAAATGATACGTAATAGTATAAGTAACTTAACGGATAAATTCCAGAAATTTTTACTGCATTAAATAAATTTATAAATATTTAAATCATTTAAATAAATATAAAACTTAGATTTCAAATCATAGAAAAATCTAGAAATTCGAGAAAAATATAAATACTCTTCCAAAAATAATAATTAAATATTTAAAATACTAGAAAATTATTTTAACTAATATCGAAATTTCACGGTCCTTACATTCTATCCCCCTTAAAACAAATTCTGCCCTCGGAATTAAACCCAAGGACATAGATATGGAAAGAGAGGCTCAACCCAACGCATATAGAGAAGAATTCAAAATAAATTGCATATCCATAAGCAAAGGGGAATGTAAGACAAGAACAACACAATATGAGATACAAGTTGTGACAACTAAGATATCTCTATCGCATCTCAGACTCGCAACAAAATCCAAGCAAATAATATGATACAAACATATTTAACTGTGTGAACTTGTTACACAGTACTTGTAAATATATAAGAAATCTAATCAGTATAAAATATATGATAAGCAATAACATAGAATCAAAACAATAGGTACAATATAAATAAACAATCATATAGAGTGAATCATGCAAATAATATACAAGCTTTCCTAGAAACAAAACAGAAACATATTAAGTAAGAATAAAGTCAAGTAAGAACAATAAATCTAAAGCAAATACAAAAGTAAGTCAAATAACATAGAAACAGATAGAAACATAACAACATAATGAGGAAAGTCGAAAATCTAAAATACATAACAGTTTAACAAAACATAATAGCAGGGTATAACAAGGTCAATCGAAAGCAAAAAGAAATTTAATTATGAAAAACACAATCAATACGTGTTCAAACTAAGATATTAAAAACACAGTGTAAGATATAAAATTAATAAAAATGAGTGAACGAGCGAAAAACAAACATCAACAGGATCATATAACAAATAGAATGATATACTAATAAGTATAAATCAAAGATAATAGGAAAAACAACCCTAAAATAATTAGAATAATAATACATACAAAATAAACACAAATAAAAGAAAACATATTTAATTGATGAAATGATGTAAAGTAGTCTGAAACATAGGAAAGATACAAAGATAGTCAAGTATAAATAGCTAATTATAATTATTAAAACAGTTATACTATCAATTAATCATGTAAAGTAGTATACAAAATTTAGCAGATAAATAATTCATTACACAAATATTAGGAATTTACAAATTGTATACACAGAAATTAGAATGCGACAAACAATATAATTATGTAAAAATAAGCAGCACAATGCAAGTGAAATATTAGAAGGTAATTGAACATAAACTAAAAAGATATGATGTACAAAATAATACAAAGCAGATAATCATGAAAGGGCAATGTGATATGACACAACAACATATAAGAAAATGAATTATATGTAGTATATCATATCAAAAACAAAATAAATAATTATAGTCGTATATCACAGTAATAATTATCAAAAACACACACTTTATATAAATATTATGACTAAATAAATGAAGCAAACTAACTTGAACAAAGAACAAAATAAAAAGTAAGTATTAGAATGAATAGGAAACTGTATATAGAAAATAAGTAAGCAAAACACAAACAAAACTAAGAAAGATGAAATGATTGATAAATTAAATCAAACAATGATGATACATGTAATTAGAAGTAAAGAATGAAATGAAATGTACTAAACAAAACTACTTTATACGTAATAAAACAAGCTAGATAATACACTTATAACATAATATAAAATAGTAGACGATGAAAAAATGTATGAAATATACTAAAACACGAGAATAATGCAATATTATTAGAAAAGCATCAGATATAAGACAAGAATATTGAACAAATCAGGCAGAAGCACAATAAAAATTATAATAGGGTATACAGAACATACATAATCACAATTGGAAATAACATTAAGGAATAAACATAGATATAGTCACATCGATACATATAGACAAACAAACAGATGCAAATCATAATAATAATCAATAACAGAATGAAACGATACACAATAATTACTAGCATACAAACAATTATATAAAACAAATTAAATAATACCAAATCATAGTTAGGTTCAAAGAAACACAAATAAAATCAAAGTATAAAAATAAAAGATATAAAAATAAAAGAGATAAACAAGATTCAACAACAATAATAATCACTATATAAAATCAATTTAGACATAGTAGTATATTGTGAAATAGTCAAAAATCACATAAATACAATCAGCGTAATATACATAAATAAAATTTCTAATACATAAAATATGAACTATGAAAGATAAAATAGATTTATAACAAATGAAAACATACGATATAATATTATATTTGATGCATAAAATAATATAATAAATAATACATAATTTAATACAATCAAACGATACACAAGTCAAATCAAAGAAAATATAGTGTAAAAATAATAATACATAAAATAATGACCGAAACGATGATAGATGAGAGATACAAAGAGAGGGTAATCGTGAAGCGATGGGACAAGAACCGTTGTAACTCCGGAGTCAAAGAGTGATAGGATATGGACGAAATGAAATCTATCAAGAAAATAGAATAAGGGCTCAAGAATAGTCTTACGGATGAAATATGATATGTATCTAAATTGTCTACTATATTCTTACTAGTGAGGACTCGGGACCGTGATCGGAACCGTGACCTGCATGGGCCACCAAAAAACCTATCACGCCCGCTTCCCAAAATACCAGGGAATCGGAACGTGAAGAAACCCGCGACGTATTAGACTGAGGAAAGATAAGTGCTAGACCTCTTCTTCTCAATCTAATACGCTAAGCGTCTGGAAATAAAACAAAGCGAAGTCACAGGTCCCCGATCACAATCAGCTAGAATATAATAGACAAACTCAGAATAAAAGAATACATATCATATCATAAATGAATATCATCCAAGACATAAAATGCGGGTCAAACATGCCCTTATACAAGACTATCTGAACGAAATACTGAAAATATAAAATACAATGATCTAGCAGAAAGAAATGCTATAAAAAGAAAACTAAGATCAAATAACTAAGCTTCAGCTTCTTCTGCTACACCGTTTTCAAGGTACTCATGCTGTGAATCCTCTGGCTCCTGCTGAACCTGCTCTTCTCCTAAGTCTGACGTACACCAGAGAAAAACATGTGTACGTCAGCGTGTGCGACACACGGCAAAATCCCACAGAAAGTAATAGGAACGATCGAACGACCGAAGCAAAAACAGAGATAATAATAATAATAACTTGCAAAAGAAATTACTAATAATCTAAATGTAATCTATCACTGAAATAAAATCATCAGAAAAATCTAAGAAAACCATCCAAGTGTCAAGATCACGCAGCTAGCCAACAGGGTAATCATCCAAGTATCCAAATCACACGACTAGATGGAATTTATACTTAAATACCTATAACTTGAGACGTAGTACGTCGAGCGAAATAATCAAAACAAGGAAACCCTCATGTATATACCATATGTCTCAAATTATAGATAATTAAATATTAACCCCGGTCTATGTATGAACAGAAACACAACTAGTCTACATCTCATAAAACCAACAAAGTCCACCATAAGACACCCAAGCATATTATTCTTATTTTACATGCTATTTAAATTGGGGAAGAATATTTTGAAGTATATAATCGGGTCCCCGTAAAGTCGTCCAGGGGCCGCCTTCAAGTCAAGTATTGGCCCTCTGGCCTATGTACATAACACTCACGATATCACGATAACAAGAAAGCGTTGTGCCCGTTTATATACATGCTATATTCTCCGTCTAATTCCCCTTTAAAACCCCATGTTTGTCATATTAATTACGCAACTGTACATGAAATATTGTGCACTAGCCACGGAATTACCGTGGAACGACTTCTGTAAAACTATGAA
>BQKN01067684.1:0-28179 GCA_022839385.1 Asparagus kiusianus | reverse complement strand
CATGAAAATATGAGATACTTGAATTTTGATGTTTTGACATAAACCAACCTTTGAAACTTTGTGAAATGTTTTTATAGACTTAGTAAAACATGTATAAACTGATATTGAAGTCTATAAACTAATAAGACAGTATTTTCACAAAATTGCATATTCTATGCAATGTTTTCAAAAACACAATAGAGTATGAAACATATGAATATATATATGAATGTAAATTTGTTTCATATCTATATAGCTAAACCAAAAACACAATAATAAATATGAAATGTGTAATCTCATATTTATGAACATGAAAACTCAAAACTATGTATGTATATATATACCTATATATATACATGGAAACCAAAACATATATGTATATATGAAACTATATATATATATATACATGAAAACCAATATAATGTGTGTGTGTAATATTGAGCTTAAAGTACTAACACACATAATATAAATCCTAAACTAAATTACCCAAGCTTGATCTTGATCTTCATTGAGCTCAACTTGGTACACGTTACGGATGAAGCTAAACTTGGATCTTGAACTTGAATTGTATTGCTTCACTCCACATCTCCGCCATCCTCCTCTTGATATGATCGTGTAGGCTTAATCCATCCAACCTCCAACAACGTTGTTTGCCTAGAATAAATACGAAAACACAAACACTAGACAAACAATATTAGAAGTAAATTGTTTGTTAAACATCATCAAAACAAGAAGGCCAACACTTGCAGCTGATGCTCAACTCCTGTCTTGATGAACGTTTTATGTATGCTTATCTGTTACTGACATCATTCAAAAGAGAATATTAATGTAACTCTACAGTCTTTTGCAGGAGCCTTTCAAATCAATACCTGTTATATGGATCATACATGAATATAGTCTAGCTCTTCATCTAAATAAATATACTGCAAATGGTCAAAGTCCACTCATCAGCGATTGGAAGCAAGCTTTTAACAGAGCAGCTGTTGTAGTATTTCCAACTTATTCTTTGCCGGTAATATGCACAAGCAGTTCGTCTTTAAGAATGTAGGAATTCCGGTAAAGCTGTGTGGTTAATTTGTTTTGTATATGTTAATTTCTTTCTTACAATCCAGGTGATGTATTCAACATTTGATGCGGGTAATTATTTTGTTATTCCAAGTTCTGCTACTGAAGCATGGAGAGCAAGGGTTTTATTTCCCGTGCAAAGTGGGCATGATCTGCGAGCTAAAATGGGGTTTGGAACTGAGGATTTTCTCATTGCTGTTGTGGGAAGCCAATTCTCATATAGTGGCATGTGGTTGGAGTATGCACTAGTCTTACAAGCATTGGCACCAGTTTTCAAAGAGATGACTTCTGAAGGCACTTCTTATATTCCGCTAAAAGTTGGAATTTCAAGTGTGAATTCATCTGATGCACACAAGATGGCTCTGGAGGTTGCAATATTATTAACGTTGTTAGTTCTTAATGTTTATCGCTCTTGACCTTTTTCTTTTCTCTTTGTGCTTTGTGGTGTCTGTTTATTCAAGGTTGTTTCCATCTTTCGTTTCAAAATTTTGATATAATTTTATATTCATTTTTTGTAGACCATGACTTTAAAAGTTGGTTATCCGGGAGGCAGCGTGCGGCTTATTGCTTGTGACACCAATGAAATTAATTTCCTTGGTACAGCTAACCTTGTGATATATGGGTCATTTCTCGAGGAGCAGTCCTTTCCACCAGTTTTACTGCAAGCTATGAATCTTGGAAAACTGGTTGTTGCTCCTGATCTCAACATGATTAAGAAGCATGTGAGTGTTAATTATGAACATTTCTTTTATCCTTCTCATTCTACTTTTCAGCCGAGCTCCCCCTCTCTCATGTAGACAGGAAACTGACTAATCTCTAAATAATCTTTAGATTAATGACAAGGTAAATGGATTTCTTTACTCGAAAGAAGATGTTGGCATGCTGAAGCAGATTTTACTTCAAGCAATTTCAGGAGGAAACCTATCTCCTTTGGCCCAGGAGATAGCATCAGTTGGCAGAGAGCATGCCAAAAACTTAATGGTTCCCGATACAATTCATAGTTATGCATTATTATTGGAAAATGTAATCAAGTTTCCATCAGAAATTGCTACTCCAAAGGCTGTTGAAGATATGGCTTCAGGAGTAAGAGAAGAATGGCAGTGGCATCTATTTGAAAATTTCACAGATGTAAACAATTTGAATAAAGCTTCAGAAAATTATGGAATGGTGGACAAGATTGAGGAGCAACGGAATCAGACCCATAACGAAGGTTCTACTAGTACCTCACGGGTGGATGAAGCTTTCTCCTCGATAACTTGGGAAGAAGAAAAGATGATTGAGGCGGTAAATGCAAGAAAGAGAATAGAAGAAGAAGAGGTTAGATATGCCAATTTTATTGCATTTTCAACTAATGATTTTCCCCCGTTTCTAATAGTCATTTGATATCTTGTAATCTGTGAAAACCTGATGTAGTTGAAGAGCAGGACTGACCAATATCATGGAACCTGGGAGGACGTTTACCGTAATGCTAAAAGAGCTGACAGAGCTAAGAATGAATTACATGAAAGAGATGACAGGGAGCTCGAGCGGACAGGTCAGCCCTTGTGTATATATGAGCCTTATCTGGGGGAAGGAACCTGGCCTTTTCTGCACAATACATCACTATATCGTGGAATAGGTTTGGTAAGTTATCATCACATACAAATACTTTGTGAGACATTTTCAGCCTGAAGTAAACATTTATGGCACTCCAGATATCTCTGGTTGTCACATTATATTTATTTAGTTTCCAAATATTTCAACTACACTTAAGATATCAAATGATCGACTAAATTTAAAGAGTAGACTGTCAATGGTCTTCTTATTACTTGGTTAATGTTCTTTGTATTACTCTATGTCACCTGGGTACTTCTGTCATGAAGCTGTACCCGTAACCGTGCCTTGCCCGTACCTGGCACTTCTTGGACAATCCTTAGGTATATGCATACATCTATTCCATGTACTTAATTATACAATACATGTTTTAATGTAGAACGCCTGTAATACACTTATGTACCCTCCACTTTTACATTTTTTTGAAACTTATTGGACAATGGTCAAGTTCATTTCAGCCGTAAAAACTATGATTCTGAAGGGTCATTTGCTTATCTAGCATATAACTATGATGTTTCAGCCATGTCCCTTGACGGTATCCATGCCAATGTATTAAATATCGGTCGATAAATCAATATTATCGACGATTTATTGGTTTTTGGGACCTTCCGCTATGATAAGTTTGATTTTAAATCGGTTATCGTTTATGGATGTTTATCGGTGATAATGCGGCGATAAAATGAGTTATTGGCCGATATTGTCGGCTCAAAATATTAGAATTATCAGCCTTTGGTTTGTGTTTGGATGTTTAAGAATTATAAACTATTTGTTGCTTTTGGAACTTGGTTGTTTGGTGATTAACTTATGTTTATTTATGAATATTAACATGGCTCATAACTATTAAATCTCAACTTAGTAAATTAGTTTATAATCTCATGATTACACAATAATTATGTTGATGATTCTTCATTTTTTATGTTATCTTGTTAGTTGCTTGTATGTAATTCCATTTTTACTAACTATGCACTCGAATGGTTTCATCCTGTAATCAAGAAGCAAGTTTTTACCATTGGTTAGTGATCCTAAACATGATTATTTACATTTTGGTATGCTTATATTTTATTAAGTATGGTTAGATTACATTTTAGGATATTATATTATGTATATACACCATCCGGTAATATCACTCCGATAAATACTACTTATCCCCGATATATCCCCGATATCCACTATCCGATATGGATTTTGACCATATGATAAATCCCCGATAACCGATATTTAAGACCTTGATCCATGCGACTTAGCTATTACCTGTTCTCTTTTACCTGCTTCTGAAATTTTTATTTGCAGGTTTTGCTATTTGCCACCAGCTCTTATGATACTATGTATGTTAGTTATAATAATTCTTCATACAAGTTACATATTGATTGTCATCAACAGCTTTGGATTAAGTTAAAACTTACTATGACTGCTATTCATTTGTCTCTGTTCTTAATTTTAGTACTCTAAAGGCCGTAGACGAGGGGCAGATGATATAGACGCTTCGTCTCGGCTCCCACTCCTTGCTGATTCATATTACCGCGATGTCCTTGGTGAATATGGAGCATTTTTTGCTTTAGCTAATCGAATTGATCGCATACACAAGAACGCTTGGATTGGGTTTCAGTCTTGGAAAGCAGTGGCAAGAAAGGTATATTTATGCATACTCTTTTATGACAATCTTATGTGATAATGAGTTTACTAGCATAAACCTCACTTTCTTGTTTTTCAACATGCACACACTACTGTTCAGTTAGCGGATGAATAATTAACTCTGTTTCCATTATTTAGGGTCAGGTTGAACTTTTGGTTCTTTTTCTAGATAAATATAGTTACCTGGAATTTAGGATCATGTGGTGGTTGGGCTCACAAAATCATAAACTCTTAATCTGGTCAAGCGTGCATTTGGTAGAATTGGGCTTAAACCTAATAAAACATGATTGATATCAGATCATATAAATTTAGTCAAGTATTTCGGTCTAATTTATAAAATCACAAATCAAAATTAAACAGTTCCTAAGTAAATAGACACATTGCAATATTAACTATAGTCCCAGACCTGATCCCCTTTAACCTCCATGCTTCATATTGTATCTAAAATTTATTGGTGTCATATTATTTATTCGTTTATTTCATACTATGAACACTTCTCGATGTAACCGACCATATTGTAGATATCATCTGAACATTTACTGTTTTTGTTATTTAATGAGAGAGACGACCAGTTGAGATGGTTTGACCACGTGCAACAGGGGCACACTGAATGCACCAGTTAGAGAAGCGATGAATATTAATGGGGGGGGGGGGGGAAGAGTAGAGGCAGGCCAAAGAGAACTTGATTAGAAATAATTAAGATGAATATAGTAGGGAATAGTTCATTCAATGGAGCTGATGATCTTTAATAAAATTCAATGAAAGAATATCATTCATGTCGATGACCCCTCAAAATTAGGGATAAAGGCTTTTTAGTGGTCGTTAATGTATTTCAAAGTAGTTTAGCAATTGCAAGCATATAGTGATCTTGGTTTTATATTGCTCAACCTGAGGGAAGGAGGAATAGAGTACGCCTTTGAGAACTTGGTTGGAAACTATTAAGAAAATTGTAATGATATATACTTGATGGAGGCAATACCCCTAAATAGAATTGAACAGAAGAATGTGATTCACGTCGGAGACACTCAAAAGTTTGGATAAAGGCTTTGTTGTTGCCATTGTCATATTTTAATGTAGTTTACCACTTGCGAGCATATGGTGAAGTTTTATATTGCTCGGGTTGAGGCAAACAACACTGCTCTTAAGGTTTAGCCCAGTGTCATCATGTTTGATTTCTATTTCTTTCTATGGACCAGATAAAAAATGTCCTGGCGAAAAGCAATATTAAGAAAAAAAGTCCAAGGTCGTGAGTATTATTTTGTATGACCATAATTATGAAAATAACAATTAAGAACTGGAATACTTGTCTTATTGTGAATTTTTATTTTATGTATTAATTTAAAATGAATTCTGGTCTACAATGGTTTGTTTCTGAGTAATTGAATAATTATTTTAGTTATCAAGAATCCTGAAGCCAGATGATTTACGGAGAGAGTGTAATTGTTTCTTGTAATTGGCATAGGAAATTGTTGTTTCCTAACAATTGTAATGACAAATATCTGCTTTAACTATTGTTTCTTATCAAAGCTATTGCATGAACTGAGAAAGATATCTGCTTCTGTTAATTACAGGAAAGCCTATCTGTGAGGGCTGAGGCTGCACTCCTTGAGGACATCCAAGGGAGAAGGCATGGGGATGCCCTTTACTTTTGGGTTCGCATGGACAAGGATCCAAGAAACCCTCTTCGACAAGATTTTTGGTCTTTCTGTGATGCCATAAATGCTGGAAACTGCAGGTCCGATTATCTTTTTACATTTGAACTGCTTTTTCTTTCAAAGAAACTCAATAATGTTTCCTTCCATCTAGCAAAATGAACTTTAATGACTTACAGGGAGAATTGTGATGTTTGGCTTTAGACAATAAGTGGGTCCACTGCCTAACATTTTAATGTGCGAAGGAGTTTTGTGACGTTCCCTTTAAATATGTCAGCTTTTGGAAGAAAAATACAGCTTTCCAGCCATATATGATGTCCTCACCTGTCTTCTGTTACATCAAAACTTTGAACTTGTGGTGAAGGTTAGAAGTTAAAATTTCAAAGATTAATATGTCCCTGTGGGATGAGTGCCCTTCTCATGGGACTGCAACATGAGCTATTTTGCAGTGTTAACTTTTTTTGCTTTGCTTCTAATGTGCATATGGTGGGATTTGAACTTGGATTGCTATGATACCATCTCATAGTCATTTAATCTGTACAATTTTCACGAGGTAGGAATTCGGTAAGCTACTCCCATGATCACTATTTCATTGGGTAGGAATTTGGTACAGTTTAGAGGGTTGATGTCAAGTTGAAAGGAAGCGTAAAAGTTTGCCAAATCTTTGATGTAGTTCTGTGCTCTATAGTGGACCTTGTTTTAAAGGGGAGAAAAGTTTCAGTTATGGTAATGGTATACCTCTTTTTTGTAGGTTTGACAATTTCTAGAAACAAACTTAAGTTAAATATGTTAGGAAGCAAATGGTGATGGTTGTTTAGAAATGTAAGCTGGATAGCTTTTGAGATGTTTGCAAAAACATCATTCAAATATGAGACATCCAAATTTGCGAGTGGACCTCGTGTAACGTAAGAAAAAGAAAATGTTTTCGAGGTAAGAAGTTGCACCTACTTTTTTCTTTCCGTATTAACTTTAGGAACAACATAGTGTTTCTTTTTATTTGGTTTGGTAGTCTAATGGGACCAAAGAAGACACCTTTGGACCTTGAAAACAATGGTACAATAAGGAACTCCTTGCCATGAAAATTACCCAAATTAAGGTGGATATTTTAATTAAAGTCAATGGAAGTAGGGAGAAGGGAAAATGAAACGAACTAGTCTTGATGACCCAAACATAACCTTGTTCTCTTCGGCAAAATGAAGTCGCCCAACTTTTGCCTGCATATGGAATAAAAACTCAATAAGGGTTAACGTTGCATGGATACAGGTATGGGTGCTGGCATGGATGTGGGTACAGGACACCGCAAATTTGTAAAAGATAAGGTACAAGGACACGACTATTTAGATATTTATATACGCATACATATAGTACATATTGAAATTAATAATTTACGTGAGATCAATATTGGTATTCGTTCACGTGTTATGAGACCTAAAATTCCTATAATATTTCTATGTTTCTTTTATTATATGGATTATAAATTGGAAAACCATCATTTTTAAGCTAGATACCTAAATGACCCTTTAATAGTTCAAAACTCAACCTATGTTCAACGAGTTTTATGAAGTGGGTGTGAAGTGTAGAATATGCGTCCAAGAAGTGGGTGTGAAGTGTAGAATATGCGTCCAAGAAGTGTATGAGAAGTGTTCTAACTTCAAACATATATCACATAAAGAGTATAAGCCTGAATGAATGTATTCATATGTGCAAGGAGTGTCCAAGGAGTTTACGAATACGGGTATGGTTACGTGCCGGACACGGATAGAGCTTCAATTAGGAGTACCCAGGTAACATAGCAAACAAGTATAGCTTCTAATAAATTGTATATCATAAACATTTGGGCAAGATTATAGGGATATTTCACCTTTAGGTTAGGCAACTCAATTTTGAAATGCATTTTCATCAATGAACTAAAACTGAAATAAGAGAGAATACTTCTTTCTCTGACGAAGTGTAGAATAGGTTATCAATTTTTTTTCCTTTGAAGTTTTTTGTCTGTGCTTTACAGTCACATTAAATGCTCCTCTATGCTTTTAATTCTTTGAAGGTTTGCTGTGTCTGAGGCTCTTCGAAGGATGTATGGTATAGACCTAAAACATAATTTGGATACATTGCCGCTAATGCCGGAAGATGGAGATTCTTGGTCTGTCATGCATAGCTGGGCTTTACCAACAAGGTCTTTCCTCGAGTTTGTCATGTTCTCGAGGTAAGTTTATCAATTATTGGTTACTAAATACAATTATTGGTTACTAAATACTCTTTGTTGTTTGATTTTGCTAATCCATGTCCCACAGGTGCTATATTTGCACTTAAAGCATTCTTAAAGTTTGCACCAACTTGTATGAGTTGTACAACATGGAAACTGAATTATAACATCTTCAATTGACGGATGGATCCTTGAACATATATAAAGATCTTCCAAAACTCGCATGACATCACTTAAAAGGTTTTGATATGTAGTCATATGTTATCCTATCCGTGCCAGGCGATTGTTGGTTGTAGGATGTCTACTCTTTCTTCATTGTCATTTTAGTTTTAGGTTTTGTTTCATGACCAGCTCGACTTCATGGGAATTAGATGACGATCCTATCTTGAGGTAGAATCATCCGCCATCAAGAGCTAGGCGTACTGACCCAGGCCTAGTTCTTATGAAATCATATCATTCACCTATTTATGGCTCTTTCTAGATTTTTTTAAAAATAAATTATTGAATGAAATTTTATTGGATTTTTTTCTTTTAGGAATAAAAACAAACTAAATTTGTCTTTAGTTGGTCCGGAATATTAAGCAAGGTGTAACACTGGACATGCATCTTTTGTTTCTCTCTCAATAATCTTACATTCTTCTACCATTTTTCAGGATGTTTGTAGATGCCATGGATGCTGAGATGTATGACCAGCACCATCAAAGTGGTTATTGCTATTTGAGTTTAACAAAGGTATTCATTCATCTGAGTTGCTGCATTGTCTCTGCATGTGACCTTACTGATCAAATTCCTAGTAGACCAGCCAGTTTGGCACTGTTAACTTAGAAATTAAATATTTTTCTCAGTGAATTGATAGTTCTTCTCAGTGATTCTAACAGGGAAACCACGTGTAAGTCACATACTAGTATCTATTGAACTAATGATATGCTGCCTGAGCTTTACTCAATTACTAGTATTGAGTGTGTGAACCATCCATAATCAATACAAGTTGCAAACA
Source organism: Asparagus kiusianus (assembly GCA_022839385.1). Taxonomy (NCBI): domain Eukaryota; kingdom Viridiplantae; phylum Streptophyta; class Magnoliopsida; order Asparagales; family Asparagaceae; genus Asparagus; species Asparagus kiusianus. Next base: position 19,058 of record BQKN01067684.1, on the reverse strand, counting down.
AAGATCTTAAGCCTTCTACAAAATGAGTTTATGTATGAAATACACAGAGAAAAGGTGAAATATGTATTTGTAAAGCAAACGAATGACATGCATAAAATTTAATTAAAAATTTTAATAGGTATTCAAGCTTAGAATTTGGTATAATAATTTAAAGCAATTAAGTTAAAACTTATAAGGTTCTATCAAGTTAGAACCTTAATCTGATAAAGTTTTCAAAGAGTTGGAGGTTAACTTCATTATGTGGGTAGATGGCCCAAGCTGGGGCGTGCTTAAGACGTGCTCAAGACTAGTGTGTAGATATATGTCTGGTGTCCTTGTCCACATAGCAAAAAACTCATCTCAAGGACTATTCTTTCTGATGATAAGGTTTTTCTGCCTGTTTCTAGAAATTGCATGATGCCTCTTGTTTCCTTTTTGTAGTTCTAAGTAGTTATCAATGTTATCTCTCTGCTTTTTCTTTAATTTGGCGCTGATTTAGTGGTCTCTTAAGTATTTCATACCTTATGCGGTGTTTGCACAATCAACTTCCACTGAATCCTACACTACTGAATACCTCAGGACCGTCAGTGCTATTCTCGTGTACTTGAGCTACTCGTTAATGTGTGGGCATACCACAGTGCTCGTCGGATGATAAGTGTGGATCCTGAGACAGGCGCAATGCAAGAACATCACAAGTTAAAGAACAGGAGAGGTCACATGTGGGTCAAATGGTTCTCTTTTGCCACTCTCAAGAGCATGGATGAAGAGTTAGCAGAGGAATCGGATGTTGATCATCCTCATAGGCGATGGCTCTGGCCTTTAACCGGTGAGGTATTTTGGCAAGGAATGTATGAGAGAGAGCGAAACATGCGCCATCAACAGAAAGAAAGGAGACGGCAACAGAGCAAAGATAAGATTCAAAGAATAAGGAAGCGGGCTCGCCAAAAGACTCTGGGAAAGTACATAAAGCCTCCTCCAGAGACCACTGGTGATTTAAATGCAACTAAAACTCACTGATCATTGTTTGCACTGATTAACTAATTCTTACTCCACCATTTTCTAGTTCTTTTCTTCTTTTGTTCTTTTTCTTCCCATTGAAGGATTTGTGTCCATGTGATTAGTTTGTATTCTTTCCCTCTTCAGTTTTGTGTAGATGTGCATCCTCAGTGCTAAGTATTGGATCATAAGCAATGGTTATTTGAAATGTAAATTTTTATTCTTTTCTTTTTGTTTGTTTCTCTCAGTTTTAAAATCTTTTGATTGACCGGCAGAAATTTTGCAGTTCCAGTTCTTAAATACTTGTAGATGCTTTCAGCATCATTTAACTTTTAGTGAACCTCTTTGGCAATATTTTGTTCAAGTTATCGTTCGAGCTATTTGATTGCTTGAACAATGTGATCTTGTGACAGGTTTTGGGTTGATATCCCCTTTTCTGCATGATTATTATTTTTTAGTTTTTTTTTATTGGAAAATGAACTGAAAATAGGAGGAAGAATGGGCGAATGGGTCTCTTTATCTTGGAAACTGTTTGTTGTACATCTAATTTAGATCACACTTTTTTCCCATACATATGATTGTTGACATTTCTCCTCGCCAAATCTTATTTAATGTTTCGTTTTGTACGCCGGAACGGAGTGAAGTACACACGATTATGGTTAAGTGAGAATGAGATGAATGTAGGAATGAAATGCTATTAATATCGGAAAGAAATGCTCATTCTCATTCTCATGTTTAGATAAATGTTTAGACGCGATTAGAAAATTAAGTGGAATATTTAAGAAGGGTATATCCAAAAATTATTTTATTATTTTTATTCTCACTTAAATGAGAATATAAATTCCTTGATAACTCATTGGGAATAACAATTCTCATATTAAGTGGGAATTTATGAAAAGTGAGAATGACATTTCTAGCATTCAAATACACATTATGTTTGGCAATCATGAATGAAAAGTTGGAATTGCATTTTATTCTTATTTATTCCCGCGTACCAAACAAGGCGTAAGGTTTGTATGCAACAAGTCGTTTTGCCTCTTTAAAAATAGATGCTTGAAATTTCATACACAAAAATCTGTATATTCTCAATCAACAGTGACACACTAACACTCTCTTTACAGAAACTAGAGAAAGAATGCTTAGATTTAAACCTTGCAAATATACAGAATGCAAAGAAAAGAAAAATGAAGAAACCATAGCCTAAATCTGAAGGGGGAAAAAGCCAATTTCATCCAAGAGCCAGCTAATAGATCAAATGAAGAATCATAACAGACTAATCAAATAACAGACTAACCAAACTCACTAATCAAACTATATGATAAAATTTAAGAATCTAGCATGTTCATGTAGGCGTCAAAAATTACCTATAGGTCCCCGAATACAGCTCGGGACAAAGAGAAGGCGATGAACGTCATTATCCAAGTCGAAGAGGATTATCCGAGTCAAAGAGGACTATCTGACGCCGACAAGCGCATGAAACGAATCGGCGAAACGTTGATGACGCGGCGACGAACCACTAGAACGGCTAACGCCAAGTGGCCCACACGCTCGTCAGCCACCAGAATGGCAAACCAAGCGTCCAGTGCGCTCACAACCACCTTCATGTGGCCCGCGCACTCGTCAGTCAACGCGCGCACGTCAGTCAACGCGCGCATGTTAGTCAACTCGCGTGCGTCGTTCCACGCGCACACGATGATCAGGTCGCACACGTCAATCAACTCAAAGTGACCGGACGCGCACGTCAATCAGCTCGCGCGTGTCAATCAACTCAAAACGTCCAAACGCGCCCAACGGTTTGCTTGCGCGCGTCAATCAGCTCGCGCGCGTCGGTCAACACGTGCACGTCAATAAGCTTGTGCGCGTCGGTCAACACGCGCACATCACTCAGCTCGTGCACGTCAATCAGCTTGTGCGCGTCCGTCAACACGCGCACGTCAATCAAGCGATCCGCGTGAGGATGCGTACAAGTTAACGAAACGACGAAATACGCATAAACAACGCGCGCAAGTCAACAAGACGATCAAATACGCAAAACGGTGGAAAATACAAGTCCCGAAAAAGTCGGAAAAACACCAAACAGTTTAGCAAAAAAAGCCAAACTTCCTGCGCCCACGCGGGTCGGACTCAACCGACCCGCGGGGGGCGCGGGTCGGACTCATCCGACCCGCGCCCCCCCGTGGGTCAGCAGAGTGTTTCGCGCTGTTTCGATCCCCGGATGCGTTTTCGACGGTTTTGAGAGGTTTTCTCAGGATTTATTTGTTCCAGGGGTTCCTAACTGACTTGATATCATCGACAAACACGGTTAGGCTGTTATTAACTGAAGATATGGTCAAATCCATCATTCTTATCCGAAAATCCCCCAACCGAAGTCCATAAATACAGGCCTAGAGGTTCATTTCACAGGGGGGATTATTATCAAGAGGGCGAGGTGCTGCCGGATTGAGGAGTAAAAGGAGCACGAATTTACAGAAGGCAAGTCAGATCCCGGCGAACTTCAGCATAAAGAGGAAGGCTGTCGAAGGATCTGAACCCGTATCTCCCCCCGTCCGTCCGTTCCTCGAGATTAGGCTTAGTCTTAATCTCAAGAAGAGCTACTGATTTCGCTTGGTCGATTTTAGAGCTTCAAGCGAATACTTCCTTGATGAAGTAGGAGCTCTGTCAATTTTTCGACAACCGGATCTGATCCGTAGGCGGTCCACGGATATCGACGTCCCCAGCATAAGCAAAGATCTCGCACAAGCAGAAGACCGATAAACGATCTCTCTGCGTTTGTTTGATAAAGTTATAAACTTTTTATTTTCATTGTGTAAGATCTTATAAAAAGATCAACTTTTTATTTTATTCGAGTTTATTGTAACGACCAAAGTTGTAATAGATTCAATGACAATGAAAGTAACTTTTGAACCAAACAAACTGGCGATCACAGTGGGAGCCAACAGCTTCGCTGCCAAAGCTGTCGTATCGCAACCACGGATCCGGATCCCGGTTGAAGAAAAGGTCGAGTATGAGTTCGACCAACTGAAATTCGAGAAGTATCTGTCGTCCTCCTCCTCCAGATCTTCCTCCATTCGCAAGAGTAGGAAGATCAACGCCCCCGTTACTGTGGTAGCTGCACCTTGCAACGCCCCTCCGGCCTCTAACGAGGCCGAATCTACAGATCTGGACTCCTCAACCAAGGAATTGAGTACCGAGGGCGTGCCATTTCTATCGAAGAGGGCACGACAAAGGCAACGTCAACGCCTCGCGCGCTAATTCACCAATGCTTTGGAGCCTTTTGATGGGGTCCGCTATGATGCAGATCTGAAACTCAGAACGCGCCAATTGTTCCAATAGCGAGCAAACACCCCCTCCTCCAAACCATCAACGAGTGAATGGATCCAAGTCAAAAGGACCCGTTCAACCCTTGAGGAGCGTATTCAGAAACACCGCATATTGCTTGCGCACGCGATAATCCTTGTGCAAGAAACTAAAAAGTTGCAGAAGGAAGAAGTGAAAAAGAAGCCACAAAGACTGCACAAAGTATGGAGGCCAAAGTTCAAGACGGCGGCCGAAAAGATCGAAAAATGCGGGTCACCCAGATCCGACCCTCTAGCCCGCGGGACACTCAGATCCGACCTTCCAGCCCGCGGGACACTCAGATCTGACCCTCCAAGCCGCGGGTTATCCAAGTCCGACCCTCCAAGTCGCGGGTCATCCAAATTTGACCCTCCAAGCCGCGGGTCACCAAGGTCTGATCCGGGCCAGAGTCAAGACAGGAGATATTCTGCACCTATTCCATTGAGTCCTGTCTCTACTTCAATTAATCCCGCACTTCCGATGAAGCCCCGCGATAGCGTGGACTTATCCCGATTCAAGATGAGGATGGCGGATCACATGGGTCCTTTGCACGAGGATCCAGGTAAAGTTCTAATCAAAGAGCGCTTGGGTCCGGTGACTGAACCCCAAGCAACTACTCGAGTTGGGGGTCGCACACACCCTCGAAACAAGTCAGAACCTTTCTATAATAGGAAAACTCCTGTAACTAATCGCCTCGGACTGCAAGTCAGTATCCAAGAGCCCGTTAAGGTCCCGCGCTCACGAAAGCGTGGCTCCAAACATGTGACTCTTGAGAACGCCATCAAAGCAGCAAGTCCTTAGAATGAAATGTATTTGTCTGACGATAATGTTATACCTAAGAAGTCGTGCCAACACGCGGTAGATTGCTCCGGTCATCAGACTAACGAGTTGTACTATCGGGCTGGGGGTACGAACAGATCTCGAAAGAGAGGTACCAGAAAAACGGGCTCTCACTGTCCGTGCACCAACATTATCAGGGCAGTATTATCAGAATGTAGTTACCCTAAGACCGCTCCGCAGAAGGTCTCGCTATCCGAGAGGATCTCCAATGGAATGGCTAAGTCCAAACCAAAGCGTCTTCGTAAGAAGCGATCGGCTGTTCATGGTGACGAACTTCCAGAAGTCATAATTAACATGGCTGATAAGGGAAAGTTGATTCGACATTCTAGTTCTGACCCCCTCGTATCGCATTGTCTGACTCGGCTATGTGTAGGGACCACTAGACGTAGGGACTACCAGAGAATGCAGAGAGGGTTATCCTCGAATGATGAAGTATCGGATGCTAACTCGGCAATCGCTTCTGATAATACGGTATCCAGTCCGGGAAAATCCCGTGAAGTGTTTATGATTAACACCGAGGAAGTAGACAAAATGATTGAGGATGCTCTAGCCAAGCAGAAGCAAGCATTCAAAATAAAAATGGAAATGACTATGCAGGAGATGAGACAAATGCATGACCAACAGATCCGAGCCTTGTCGAATCAGATAGGTGAATCTAGTCGTCACAACAATGTTAGCCAAGCAGCTAGCGATTCAGATGAGGATGAACACCTTAATGCTGATAACCCTCCCGTTGACCAGAACACTGTGGGTGGCCCCACTAAAAACAACGACGCTGGGGGTTGTCTCACTGAAAACGACAACACTAGGGGTGACCCCGTTATTCCTCTTAAGAATCGTCCAAGGCCCGATACGAGCGAGGATGAGAAAATGAAAGATCTCGAGAGCAAAATCAACCCTCTGATGTCTGCTCGAGAAGTGAAAAGGACCGGTATTCCATGTCCCTATCCAAGAGAGTGGGGTTCAATAGAATACCCGACGAAGTTCAACCTGATTAACTTCACGCCGTTTGACGGGAAATGTTTGCCCACTCAACATCTGATCTACTTCAAGTCCCACTTAGGTATGATCTCCGACAATAAAGCCTTGATGGTTCGGTCATTCATTGGCACCCTTCGTGGGCCCGCCTTCGATTGGTACCGCCGTCTCAAGTCTGCAAGCATCAATAGCTGGGATGACCTGGAGAACCTGTTACTCACTCACTTCTTTGATAATGATGTCGAGATATCAATCAGAACGCTCTTCCAGGAGAAACAGGAAGACGAAGAGATGGTCGACGACTTCATCAAACGCTTTCGGAATAAGGCGATGAACTGCCGAGATCCTATCACAGAGGACTTCATCCTCCAAACCTGTCATAACAACCTCTCTTTGGACGTGTTGGAGGTTATGAGAGTAGCACCCTCCAATACCTGGAAAGAGTTGAAGATGCACGGAGAGCGGGCCAAACGCTTCCTCAAAAGGAAGAAGGCCGAGAGGAGCCAACCGATGGCTAATCCTCCGAACTCAAGCTTCGTCTCCCGAGGTAAGGGGAAGACACCCATAGCAGTTGTTGATGTTAATCAGACGTCACAACAACAACCCCGAAGACAATAAAAGATTTTAGATCCGAAACTCCAAAAAGAGTACTTTTTCAAGACGAAGACGTTCCAGCCATTTTTGAATCTCTCCTTGAAAATAACAAGATCAAACTACCACCTATCACAGATCAGGAGGAAGCTGATAATACTACAGATCCGAAGTACTGTACGTACCACAGGAGGATCCTTCATCCTACCAAGACTTGCTTCGCTCTCAAGAATAGCATCCAAACCTTGGTTGAAGCCGGCGTCATAATACTCAATTAAGTCGAATGAAGACTCCGACAAGTATAAGAGTATAAACTGCTTCTTCCTACACTCCGAAGAGTATACGAGTATAAACTGCTTGGTCCGTTCCTCGAGATTAGGCTTGGTCTTAATCTCGAGAAGAGCTACTGATTTCGCTTGGTCGATTTCAGAGCTTCAAGCGAATACTTTCTTAGTGAAGTAGGAGCTCTGTCAATTTTTCGACAACCGGATCTGATCCATAGGCGGTCCACGGATATCGACGTTCCCGACACAGACAAAGATCCTGCACAAGCAGAAGATCGATAAACGATCTCTCTGCATTTGTTTGATAAAGTTGTAAACTTTTTATTTTCATTGTGTAAAGAGATCTTATAAAAAGATCAACTTTTTATTTTATTCGAGTTTACTGTAACGACCAAAGTTGTAATAGATTCAATGATAATGAAAGCAACTTTTGAACCAAACAGTTCACGCTAGAATATACTCTAAAATTCCGCCAAATAACAACTTATCAACTAAAGAATCATAACACACACTAATCAAACTCTATGATAAAATATAAGAATCTAGGTTGTTCACACTAGAAATGTACCCTAAAAATCAAAATTCTTTTTATAGAGAAAGACTGCTAATACCTAAATTCAACCGGTGACACAAAAATCAAAGAAAGCAAAAGATGGAAATAAAAATCACAATTCTAAATTCAAACCTGCATCCAAATTGAAAGAACAAAAAACCACTACGCAGCCAAGAACCATAACAGAGTCATCAAACTCTATGGCCATAAGCAATATCTAACACAAACTTCTCATGATTCAAGCATAGAAGAAGAACTGAGCCTTGCCTACACAAGAAATGTACCCAATCTTGAACCCAGCATAACATTCTTAATTTCAATATTTACCAAGCCTCATTCCTCCTTTAATCAAGAACACTCACGAATCAGTCACCAACCAAAAACTTGTGCCCCCTGTTGGATTTAATCTAATAAATCTAATTATGGGCACATATGATTAATTATTGTGTATTGCTATTTTTTCAGGATAACCCACTAAAGTGATCAATTAAGTTGGGTTAATGTAAATAAATCATGGGGTTATATGTGCAGATACCAGGTTGTAATTGTGATTTGTTGAGGGGCCAGATTACAAAAGTACAACACCTATAAATAAGGGGTTATGGTCCCTAATCTAGGGTTACAATTTTCTCTAATTCTCTTCACCCCATCTAAGAGAGAAATTCGGCCAAAGAGAAAACCCTAAGGTTAGAAGATCCAAAACCCAAAATCAAGATCAATCTATGGATTCAGGTATAAGCTTCCGCTCTTTTATGTTTTTTTAATCTCTTTGAATTAATCATGGCTATATGGTTTTAAGATCTCAAGTTTTAGATCTAACAAGTGGTATCAGAGCCAGGTTGATTTGTTCTAAGAGATTACGATTAAAATTGGGTTTTTTGATCTTAAAATCTTTGTTTTTGGATTGAGATCTGTTCTCGGATGAACAGTAATGTTCGGATGAACAGTAGTGAAAAGTTTTTTGGATGAACAGTACCTGAAAAATCGCTGGTGAACAGTAACTTTTTGGAATTTTTTGGATTTTTTCTTTGATTTTTTGGATATGGATCAAGAAAATTTTTCAGATTCTGGATCTGTTTTTAAAAATAAAAATCAAAGAATTTTATTTTGGTTTGATCTTCGGTCCCATGCTCCCGCCGGCGAACTTTGCTGGCAGCCTCGCCCTCGACTCCGACGGCGGCGGCTGCTTCAGGAAATCCTAGGGTTTGACCTTTGGGTGCAGGAGTAATGGCGGCGGCGGTTTTAGTTTAAAACCCTAAGGGTTCGTGCGATTAATCGTGGCGAAAATTAAGGACCGAACTTCGCGTTTGGTGTAAGGTGAGCCTCGCGCTCAAGTTTAACGAACCTCGCATTCGTTCTCAATTTTAACGAACCTCGCGTTCGTTCCTAAGGTGAGCCTCGCGCTCAACGAACTTCGCGTTCGTTCTAAGGTGAGCCTCGCGCTCAATTTAAGTCGAACCTCGCGTTCGTTCTCAGGCGAGCCTCACGCTCGATTCTAACGAACCCCGCGTTCGTATTTCAGTCGAACCTCGCGTTCGTATTTCAGACGAACCTCGCGTTTGTTTTTTAGTCGAACCTCGCGTTCGTATTTCAGTCAAACCTCGCGTTCGTAATTCAGTCGAACCTCGCGTTCGTTTTTTCAGTCGAACCTCGCGTTCGTATTTCAGTCGAACCTCGCGTTCGTGTTTTTAGTGAACCTCGCGTTCAATTTTTAAACGAACCTCGTATTCGTTCTCAAAAACGAACCTCGCGTTCGTTCTGTGTTCATATTTTAACGAACCTCGCGTTCGTTCCCAAGTTGAACCATGCGTTCATTTTCAAACGAACCTCGCGTTCATGCTTAAGTGAGTCTCGTACTCAATACAGTCGAACCTCGCGTTCGAAGTCAAGCGAACTTCATGTTCACTATGGTTAAGCCTCGGCTAATTATGGGTCCACTTTGGTATACTTAATTTATTTAATTAAGTTATGGGCCCTAATTAAGCTGTGAGACCCCAATTAAGTTTTTAGAAATTCAGTTGATTTAAATTAAAACTTTTTAATTTAAATCTAATTTGGTTTTTAATCAATTATTTAATTTAAATATTATGACACTAAGGAACTAAGGTTGTCTCTCTTTCCAATTGATTAATTGAAACAAGAAGTTGCCAAAGTAACCTCTCTTATGTAGATTGTTCATGAGGAATGTGAGATGTTTGTGTGTATACTTTCGTGTAAATATTTAATCGGCCCAAAGGAAGGTTAATATTTATTTAGACTGTATACACATTTGCGATGATAAGCGTGTGACAATTATAAGGTTTACATGTGAATAATGAATCGATCCAAAGATAGTTTCATTATTTGACATGAGTTATTGTCAATGTTTGATCATTGCAACAAGGTATCACTTACAAGTTAATATTACTGTCCAAAGACTTGATATTAATGTTGTGCCAGATATCTTGAGATGGGATTTGTCATTATTTGAATTTTATTGATTACTAAATATGGTTATTGATGTGAGCATCTTTTGTTTTATTTTAGCTAATGCATCTGCTGCAACAATTTCTGCTAACATCAACTCAATTCCCATGCTAAATGAGACAAACTTCAAGGTTTGGAAAGAGAACATATTAATTATTCTTGGCTGCATGGATCTTGACTATGCATTAAGAACTGAACAACCCCTACCTCTCAATGCGGAAAGCACTCCTGATGCAAAGAAGGAGCATGAGAAGTGGGAGCGTTCAAATCGCATGAGTCTTATGATCATTAAGCGCGGTGTTCCGGAAGCCTTCAGGGGCATAGAATCCGAAGGGATTACTAAGGCTAAAGATTTCCTTACCGAAATTGAGAAGCGTTTTGCTAAAAACGATAAGGTAGAAACAAGCACGCTTTTAGCTCGCTTGATTTCGATGAAGTATAAGGGCAAGGGAAACATCAGAGAGTACATTATGGAAATATCTCATATTGCTTCAAAACTTAAGGCACTTAAACTCGATCTTTGTGATGAGTTATTAGTGCATCCGGTTCTGTTATCTCTTCCTGCACAGTTTAATCAATTTAAGGTCAGTTATAATTGTCAAAAGGAGAAATGGACTCTAAATGAGCTCATTTCATACTGTGTGCAAGAAGAAGACAGGTTGAAGAAAGATAAGACAGAAAGTGCTCATTTGGCCTATGCCTCTAAGGATAAGGGCAAGAAAAGGAAGAATGATAAGGAAGCTGCTAAGGGTCCAGTTGAGAAGAAACAACATAAGGATAATCAGGGTTGTTTCTTCTGTAAGAAGTCTGGACATGTGAAGAAGGACTGTACAAAATATCACGCTTGGCGTGATAATAAGGGTACATTCCTTTCTTTGGTCTGTTCTGAGGTTAATTTAACTTCAGTACCTAGAAACACTTGGTGGTTAGACTCTGGTGCTACTACTCACATAAGTGTTTCTATGCAGGGTTGCCTGAGCTATCGAAAGCCAAGTGATGTTGAAAGACACATCTTTGTGGGCGACGGTCAATCGGTAGATGTGGAAGCAATTGAGTATTTTAGGTTGCTATTAGGAACTGGTTCTTATTTGGACTTAAAAGATACTTTTGTAGTACCGTCTTTTAGACGGAATTTGATTTTAGTTTCTGTATTGGACAAATCAGGTTACTCTTGTTCATTTGGAAACAATCAATTCAGTTTATCTTTTAATTCAAATTTTGTGGGAACCGGTTATTTGAGTACTTATGACAACCTATATTTGCTTGATACAATTGCTTCTTATAATGAAACTTTGCATGCGGAATCACGTGGTACTAAGCGTAAATTAAATAAGGAAAATTCAGCGTCATTATGGCATAAGCGCTTGGGTCATATCTCAAAAGGTAGAGTTGAGCGTCTTGTGTCTGATGGCATTTTGGATTCCCTTGATTTTTCGGACTTCGACATATGTGTTGAATGTATCAAGGGAAAACAGACAAAAGTTAAGAGATTAGGTGCCAACAGATCTTCGGATGTCTTAGAATTGATACATACAGATATTTGTGGGCCATTCCCTACGGAATCCTAGAATGTTCAACAATATTTTATATCATTCATAGACGATTACTCATGTTATGGGCACCTATATCTCATTCATGAAAAATCTGAGTCTCTGGACAAGTTCAAAACCTATAAAGCTGAAGTTGAGAATCAACTCAACCGAAGAATTAAAACCGTTAGATCTGATCGTGGTGGTGAGTACTACGGCAGATATGATGGTTCAGGTGAACAACGTCCAGGACCATTTGCTAGATACCTAGAGGAATGCGGTATCGTCCCACAGTACACCATGCCAGGTTCACCTAGCATGAATGGTGTAGCTGAAAGACGAAACAGGACTCTTAAGGATATGATAAGAAGTATGATTGCTCATTCTTCTTTACCAGAGTCACTCTGAGGAGAAGCACTTAAGACAGCAGCTTACATTCTGAATAGAGTACCAAGTAAAGCAGTTGCTAAAACACCTTATGAGCTTTGGACTGGTCGAAAGCCCAGTTTAAAGCATTTACATATTTGGGGATGTCCAGCTGAGGCAAGGCCTTATAGGCCAAATAAAAAGAAATTAGACTCCAAAACAGTTAGCAGCTACTTTATTGGGTACTCTGAACGCTCTAGGGGCTATAAGTTTTTTGATCCCACACTAAGGAATATTTTTGAGACGGGAACAGCAACATTCTTTGAGGATGTTGAGTTTGGAGGGAGAAATAAGGTTGGAGACATTGCTTTTGAGGAGGAATTGGCTTCAGATCCAATCCATACAGTTACTTTTGACAATATTCAGGTTCCTATACCTGTTGTTGCTTAAGAAGTAAATCCGGAACCTCAAGATGATAATGTTGAACAACTCCCTGTTCCAGAAGAACAAACTCAACAACCTCAAGAACCAGTGCCATTAAGGAGATCCACGAGAGAAAGGAGAAATGCTATTCCGGATGATTATGTTGTATTTCTCCAAGAACATGAGGAAAGTAGTGGAATGTTGGAAGATGATCCAATCAACTTCCTTCAGGCCATGAAAAGTTCCAACTCTCAACAGTGGATTGATGCCATGAATGAAGAGTACAAGTCTATGCAAGACAATAAGGTTTGGGAACTTGTCCCGTTACCAGAAGGTGCAAAACCAATTGGTTGTAAATGGATTTTTAAAACCAAGCGGGATGCAAACGGTAATGTGGAGAGGTATAAGGCACGTCTTGTGGCTAAAGGCTATACTCAAAAGGAAGGCATTGATTATACAGAGACTTTCTCTCCGGTTTCATCGAAAGACTCTTTCAGAACAATCATGGCACTTGTTGCTCATTATAATCTTGAGTTATATCAGATGGATGTTAAGACTGTATTTCTCAATGGCGACATTGATGAAATGATTTATATGGTGCAACCAGAAAATTTTGTGTCGGGAGACCCAAAGAATATGGTCTGAAAATTAAGGAAATCCATCTATGGACTCAAGCAAGCTCCTCGTCAATGGTATCACAAGTTTTAACAAATAATTATCTCGTTCGGTTTTGAGATGAACATTGTTGATGACTGTGTATATCACAAGTTCAGTGGGAGTAAGTATATCTTTCTGGTTATGTATATCGATGACATATTGCTTGCCACTAATGATATAGGCATGTTGCACGAAACCAAGAGATTTCTATCAAAGAATTTTGAGATGAAAGATCTTGGGGACGCCTCTTTTATATTAGGGATCCAGATACATCGAGATCGCTCTCGGGGTATTCTTGGATTATCACAAAAGAGCTATATCGATAAGGTACTTAAAAGGTTTGGCATGCAAGACTGCAGACCAGGAGATACCCCTGTTGCTAAAGGAGACAAGTTTAGTCTCAATCAGTTCCCTAAAGGTAACCTTGAAATTCAGGAAATGCAGAAGATTCCTTATGCTTCGGCTGTAGGAAGTCTAATGTATGCTCAGGTATGTACGCGTCCGGATATTGCGTACATTGTTGGGATGTCCGGATATTGCGTTCATTGGGTATTCGGATTCTGATTTTGCTGGATGCCAAGATAGCAGAAAGTCTACATCAGGCTACATTTATATGTTAGCAGGAGTAGCTATATCATGGAAAAGTGTCAAACAAACACTAGTACCTTCCTCCACTATGGCAGCAGAATTTGTAGCTTGCTATGAGGCATCCAATCAGGGAATATGGCTGCGAAATTTTGTCATGGGACTGCACATTTTGGAAAATATTGAAAGACCACTAAGGTTATTTTGTGACAATAAATCTGCAGTACTATATTCTAATAACAACAGGAGCTCAATTAAGTCAAAATATATTGACATTAAGTTCCTGGTTGTGAAAGAAAGGGTACAGAGTGGACAGATATCCATAGAGCACATTGGGAAAAACTCCATGATAGCTGATCCTCTTACTAAGGGATTGCTGTTAGGTCTCATGTTATGAGCCTACATCTTCTAATCTTGTTTTGATGATTACAAACAATTCCTAATATTGTTTGTCTAGTGTTTATGTTTTTTATTAGGTATTCTAGACAAACAATGCGTTGGAGGATGGATGGATTGCGCTATAACGATCATATCTAATGGAGGTTGGCGGAATTATGGAATGAAGCATGCTATTCAAGTTAAAGATCCAAGATCTCGCTTCATCCGCAACGTGTACCAAGTCAAGCTTATTGAAGATCAAGATCGGCTTGGGTAATATAGTTTAGGATTTATATTATGTGTGTTAAGTACCTTAAGCTCAATATTATACACACACATTAAATTGGTTTTCATGTATATATATAGTTTCATATATACATATATGTTTGGTTTGCAGGTATATATATATACACATAGTTTTGAGTTTTCATGTTCATAAATATGAGATTACACATTTCATATTTATTATTGTGTTTTGGTTTAGCTATATAGATATGAAACAAATTTACATTCATATATAATCATATGTTTCATACTCTATTGTGTTTTTGAAAATATTGAAAATATTGTATTTCTAGGTTATAGACTTCATAACAACATTTTATATCTTTTATCAAGTCTATACAAACATTTCACAAAGTTTCAAAAGTTGGTTTATGTCAAAACATCAAAATTCAAGTATCTCATATTTTCATGTTTTGGACTATTTTGTAAAATGATGATATTTTTCATTTGGGAGGTCCTTTCTGATAACCAGTTATTGTAGCATGTTTATTAGCATGTCTACAATCATTCCCCAAAGTTTTACATTTTTCTGAACTTATTTGATATTTTTAAACCTTGTTTTATGTTGACATGTACTGTTTAAAACAGGTTGTGTGCATGTCATGAGTCGACTCATGAACAGTGTTGAGTCGACTCATAAACTGTTGTGTAGTTTGCATTTTGCTTCTGATGAGTCGACTCACAAACATCATGAGTCGACCCATCAGGTTGAGTCAACTCATGCCTGTCATAAGTCGACTCATAAAGTGTTCTGGAATTTGGTTTTTGTTTCTGCTGAGTCGACCCATGACCTCATGAGTCGACCCATGTATGATGAGTCGACTCATGAATTTTATGAGTCGACTCATAAGCTGTTTTTGGCCTATAACGGTCAATTATGAGTCGACCCATGATTTTTATGAGTCGACCCATAATGTGTCCGTTACACAGTAACGGCTATTTTCCAGTTTTGTTCTCTTATGGGTTTTTGGTCATTTTACTTGGGTTTTTGCTGAAGTTTTGTGTGGGTATAAATACCCTCTTGCTCTCATCTTTCATGATTAATCAAGAGAATTGTTTAAACAAGTTTAAGGGTGTTTTAAGTTTGTTTAAAGGTGTTTAAAGCCTTGTTTCAAAGTTTCGGTTTGTGTTTACAAAGGAGGAAGATCACGTTGTCAATTGAGGGATTCATCCTCAATCTTCTTCATCCTCTCTTTGTGTTTATAGAGAAGTTTTCCTAACTCTATTCTCTAGCAATTTGTTTTGATTTTCATATTACCATTTATTGCTAGTTTGTTAATTGAGTTAGATTTTATTTATACTCTTTGTACACACACAACCTATTGAGCTTATTGTATTTTCATACTTAGTATATTTTGGGTTGTGGGATTGTGTGACTTAGAGAGTGAGCCTACATTGTGTTCTCATCCATTGTAGAGAACAATTTATTTGTATTGAGCTTTCATTGTGAGATCACTTGTATTACACTAGTACACCAATAGGAGTGTGTGGTGAGAGACGGGGTTGTCCCAAGAGTAGTGGCGTCGGTAGCCTAGAGAGAGGTGATAATTCCGAGCACTTGAGGGAGACACGGGCTAGAGACCAACACTTGAGGTTGTGGTTAGTGTAGTTACATTGTGAGTATTATAAAGTTTTCGGTTAGCTAGAAAACCGTATTGTGAGGTGTAAACGTTTTTCGGGTAAGCGTAGAAAACCCGGTGTGATAGTGGAGATCTCCTTGAGGTGAGGAGCGGGGACGTAGGTCAGGAGGACCGAACCTCGTGAACATATCTTTTTGTTTGTGATTGCATTGGCGCACTTTTATATTCGTGCTTATTATTCATATTGCCTTTGTCAATTGCACACTGTTTATATTCCCTCTATCTAGTTTTGTTTGTTCACCCTTGTGTTATCTTGTATATCCTTGCTCATATATTATTCATATCTCTTGTGCTAGGATATATTTATTAATAAGTTTTAATTTGGCATAAATCGGATTAGATTAGCATAAACCCTATTCACCCCCCTCTAGGGTTCCTTCCTAGCGGCATTAGGGTACTTTCAATTGGTATCAGAGCTTGGTGCTCTTTAATTTAAGGTCTAATCACCTTGAGTTAAAGATCCAAGTTATCTTTTTGTGCTAATCTAGTTTTGTGATTTATTGATTACATTGCTTGCATATTTATATAATTATGGCTATGAATGATGCATCTTGTTTAGGGTATGATCCTAATGTTGCTCCTAGAATAGATGATTTCCCCTATGACCAATGGTGTTCTAGATTTAATATTTTTGTTAGATCTAGACATTTCGATTTATGGGATATTATAGATGAAGCTTATATTGTACCCACTATGGAGAAATCCAAGTGGAGTAAAAATGATCATCGTATGTTTACAATGAATAAGCTCTTGTTAGAATTTTTGCGTAATGCTTTTGATTCATCCTTTTCTAACAAGTTTGTTCATTTTGATAGTGCTTACAATTTATGGAAATTTATAGAAGCACATCAAGGGGACTTGGAGGCGATCTAACAAGCTTTGGAGGATCCCGCTTCAAGTTCATATGGAGCATCATGCACACGTGCACTAGGCGATAGCCCTAGTGAGGTTTGCAAGTTCGAAACCAATAATGATTTATCTAGTGATGAACTTGCTTGTGCTAGTGAAAAATTATTGCATGCCTTTAACAAATTGCAAAATAATTTTATCGATTTAAAAAGCAAGCATGAAGATTTGAAATCCGATCATGAGTCTTTAACTTCTAAGTTTGATATTATTTCTAATAAAAATATGATCCTTAAAGAAAATAATGAAAAATTAAAATCGGATCATGATTCTTTGCTTTCAAACTTTGCCAAGTTAACTCATGAAAGAGATGATGCCATGTTAGAAGTAAAGAACATACAAAATGATACGGCTTCTTTTATAGATGACTACTTATGTTCTACTTCTAAAGGTGCATATGTGCCTAAAAATGAAGACTTGAATCTTATAAAAAAATGCATATCATCTTTAGATTCAACTTTAAAAACATGCATCAATAATCATAAGAAGCTTATGGATATGTGTGCCAAGTCTAAGAAATCTTCCACTCATTATGCACACATGTATAGCAAAACTTATAAGTGTTCTATTTGCGGCCGTCAAGGTCATTTAGCTAAGTTTTGTTATGATGCACACAAACATAAGAATTCTAATGCTCCTTGTGCATCTCATGTAGCTTCTTCATCACATGTACACACACATGCACCCATTGTTCATCATAAGCATGCTCATGTGTATAGATGTGATCATTGTGGTCGCTTTGGTCATTTGGCCGAATATTGTTTTGATTTGAAAAGAAAATCTCATTTGCCAAATGTTTCTAGTAGACCACATGTTTTTAAATGTGATGTTTGTGGTAGGTTTGGACATCTTGCAAAATTTTGTTATGATATACAAAAAGCCTCTAAGTTGCAATATGTTCCAAATAGACCATTGTTTAATGATGTTTCTCATTTGCAAAATATTTCTAAAAGAAAATCTTTATTTGCAAATGATTCTCGTGCACGAGCTAATGGTCCACATAAACAAATGGATCTCTTTCATTGCACAAATTGCAATCGGAAGGGTCATTTGAATGAATATTGTTTTGACCATGTTAGTGCACCACATATGTCCAAGATGGTTCATAACCCTAGGACTTTAAGCTTAAATGATAGGGGTCATGTTCCTAAATCTTTTGGTACCAAGAGTTCTTGGGTACCAAAACAAATTTGAGTTTTAAACCAAGAATTTTAATGTTTTTATTCTTTTTCTTGGTTTTGAAAATGTTTTAAAATCTTTTTGTTATGAAAACAATTTTTCTTTTATCAAATCTTTTGTTTTCATAATTATTATTCTTGATTTTGATGAGAGGTTTGTGTTTATATAACCCTCCGGGTTTATTGGGTGTTTATTCCCAAACTATGTTTACCGGGTACAAAAATGATTATATGGGTTGGAACAAGCTTAAGAGCTTGATATATTGTTGCCTCTCTTGAAATTCGTTTGTCAAAGATTTTGTTTTGACTTGTTGCTTTGAATTCATTATATTTCACTTATATGATGATATTTATATGTTTGTGCTCATGGATCATCTATTCGTACCTTATAATGTATTCTATATGTGATTTGATCAAGCTTTACAAAGAAATTTCCTTTTGATCAAACATTGTTTTTGAACTTAATTTTTGGTTTATGAATTCACTTGGTTGATTTGTTTTTGCATGATTCTCATGTTCCTCTTCTTTTGATTTCATAAATCTATTTTTATATGATTTTTATTTTTTTTGTGTTAATGAGATACTATTTTCATAATAACATATCATTATGTGTTCTCATTATCTTGTTTGTATGTGAGTGATATCTAGCATATCTTTCATTTATGTTTGCTCACATTTGTTTGCCATGTTTGTAATTGCATATTTTTTTTCTTATGGTATTTTGATAGGGGGAACAATCCCTATATCTTTTCATGTTTGATACTCACCCGTGCTTATTGATAGGGGGAGCTTTCGCTCTCTTATTCTTTTTCCCCATTTTTGATGTTGCCAAAGGGGGAGAAACAAGTGGATTGTGAGTATACTTTAAGAGACTTTAAGAGTATTATGCTTTATTGTATATATCTTATATACTCTTTGTGTATATTGTTTGTCATCATCAAAAAGGGGGAGATTGTTAGGTCTCATGTTATGAGCCTACATCTTCTAATCTTGTTTTGATGATTACAAATAATTCCTAATATTGTTTGTCTAGTGTTTATATTTTTTATTAGGTATTCTAGACAAACAATGCGTTGGAGGATGGATGG
>BQKN01067683.1:0-30550 GCA_022839385.1 Asparagus kiusianus | reverse complement strand
TAACTCTTTCTTCCTTAGTGATTTTTTTCTACTTTAACGGGCTTTCTAAACGATCATTTAACGAGTTTTGGGCCAATGGATCCCAACCCAATTGGGCTTAGGTCATTAAGTATGGAAATACTCCTTGGGCTTAATTACTCGGTCAACTTAGGCTTTATAAGATAGAATCACCTTGAATTTAAGAGTTTTTTTTCTTTTGGTGCCCATTTTTAGCACTCTTCTTTTGTAATTTTTTTTATATGTATATGTATGTATATTCTGAAAAATATGTAAGTCAAGACACTTTGAAAATTTATTTTTAACTCTAAGCTAAGCATGCATAAATTCCATTATTTAAATAAAAATCTAAGTTAAGGCTTAAGTGAAGTATACTACTTTGAAAATTATTTCTTAAGAAAATTATTTAGAGTTATCATAAAAGGTAAACTTGAGTAAATAACAAACTAGAGATTAGAAAAATTAAAATTTATCAAATAAATTAATTATTATATAACTCTATCAATTTGACAAGTGACGATATTTTTATAAATTTTTTTTAAGGAAAAGGAAAAAAATGACAAAAATACAACTAAAAATGTAAAATAAAAAGAAAAAATAATTAATTCCCACCCCCACACCTAAATTTTGCATTGTCCTTAATGAAAACTCCATGATGCACAAAGTAAAGCAGATAAGAAGTGAAGTACTTATATTTGATCAGGTGATAAAAATCTGCAATTACCTTTGGTCTGAGGAGGATAGAAACAAAAATTTATTATTCTCTTCTTTTTTTTTCTTTTTTCCTGTTTTTTTTCAACTGAACAAGAAACTCTCAAATGAGAGAAGAATAAAATCTTTTTATTATTCTGAAATAAATAAAACAAATAATGTAGAATGAAGTGTTCAACACGAAGAGCTCGTATTCTACATTGAATCCTACCTTATTGTTGAAAATTCTTCCCCGGATTTTAAATAAATTCAGAATGATATAATCAATAATGTGAAATTCCAAACATTTCTGGGTGTTCAATAATTCTTGCAACAAAGTAAGGTAGGTATTATTGGTGTCATGCATTTTGCATTTCTTAATGAACTTAGACTATTGTACTGTGAAGTTTTGTTTTCTAACAACCAATTCTTCTGTAGAGTTCTAAAAATTTAGTTGTTGATTGATTATTCTCCAAGAATCTAAGTTCATCAAGAAAGAGTTCTTCAAAATTTAATTCCAAGCAGCAAATGTTTAACACAGTTTCATTATTCTCAAAGACCTGATCTGCTTCTTCTAAAAACTCAAACTCATCATCAAAAATTTTCTCAAAACTTAAATCAGACTCTTCTTCTTCTTCTGATCTTTCTTGAATATAATTTATTTCTAGAGGCTGATTATTTGGCTGGTCCCCTGGATTAAAAATGTTAAGATCAACAGTTAAATTCCCAAAGGACAGCTTCATTTGACCAGTTTTACAGTTGATGAGAGCATTAGAAGTGGCTAAGAAAGGTCGTCCTAAGATGACAGGCTGTCCTTTGGGATTGGAAACAGGCTGTGTTTCCAAGACTACAAAATCTACTGGAAAAAGAAAATCTCCAACCTTAATCAGAACATCCTCTAACTCACCCATAGGGACCTTAACAGATCTATCAGCCAACTGTAAGGTGCATCTGGTTGGGTTCAGTACACCTAGACCCAATTGCCGGTAGACTGAATATGGAAACAAATTGACACTGGCCCCTAAGTCTAAAAGCGTCTTATCAATGTGAGTATTACCAATGATACATGAAATGATAGGGGAACCTGGATCTTTATGTTTTAAAGGTATAGGATTTGATAGCATTTCACTGATATTGGCGGCTAAAAAGATTTTCTTTGGAATATTTATTCTCCTCTTCTTAGTGCATAATTCTTTTAAAAATTTAGCATAAGATGGAATTTGTTCAATTATATCTAAGAGAGGAATGTTGACCTTAACCTGTTTGAATGTTTCTAGGATCTTCTCCTCCTGAGGAGAGTGTTTCCTAGGCCAGAGTCTATCTGGAAGGGAGCAACTGGTCTAAATCTATCAAAAGTAGGCTCAGGTTCGGGTTCGGGTTCTTGGTCATCTAAGGGGGATGATTGTTGAATAGATTCATCAGAAGGAGAAGGAGAAGGAATTTGTATTGGATCAAAAGTTTAACTTGGAGGAGTTCTTACTTGATTATCGACCTGTCTACCTGACCGAAGTGAATGGATTGCATTCACTTGATCTTCATAGGATGAACTGCATCCTGTGTCTTTAGGGTTGACCACGGGTTGACTCAAAAATTTTTCTTCTCTCTTTCACTCACGACACTAGCTAGTTGACCAAGTTGGAATTCTAATCTAGCTATAACTTGAGTGTTGGAGTTGAGCATTTGTCCAGTTGATTGCATGAAGGAATTCAGAGTGCTAGACGTTTGAGTCAACATATTCGTGGTTTGAGTGGAGGCCTTAATTACGGTTTTCAAACCTCTTTCCAAGACATTTAGACGGTTATCCTGATCTGGATTGTGATGAGTCTGAATTACAGCTTGATGAAGAGGAGACTGATTTTGATACGGCAGATTGGATTGTTGAAATTGTGGATGGGAATTAAAAGGAACTGTGTTTCCCCTAGGAAAATGTTGGGTCGAAGCGGGAGTAAAGTTTTGAGTTCCGGGAGAATTTCCTTGATTCCATGCAAACTTGAGATGATTTCTCCAACCTGGATTGTAGGTTGGAGAAAATGAATCATTTCTAGGACGTTGGAATGCATCGTTCATCTGTTCTAATGCATGGTTGTTTCCTAGGAGAGGACATTCCTCTGAAACGTGGGTAGGAGACTGACAATTATGACATCCTGGGGCAGAAACATGATTGATTTGAGCTAGAGCTCGTTCCTTAATTTCTAAGGCTTCTAACCTCCGCAGAATTGTCGCCATCTTCGCTTCAGAAGTAATGTTTGACTCCAAGAAAAGACCACTAGACATAGAATGGAGAACTGATGAAACCCTGTCATCACAGTGTTCCCATTATATTGTTTTCTCGGATAGACTCTCTAGAAATTCCCAAGCTTCGTCGGCATTTTTCCTCATAAAATCCCCATGGCACATTGATTCTAAGGAAGTTTTTACAGAATAATCTAATCCCTCATAAATTATTTGGCACAATCACCATTTTTCTAAACCGTAATGAGGATATTGGATGAGAAGATCTTTACATCGGTCAAAATACTTCCAAAAAGGTCCTCTTGGGACAATTTAAAATTCATGATGCTGTTTCTTAGCTTTACCGTTTTATGAATAGGAAAAAATTTCTTAAGAAAAACGGTGATAAATTCCTCCCAAGTAGTGATGGAATTTACGGGTAAGCTATACAGCCATTTTTTTGCTTTGTCTTTAAGAGCAAATGGAATAAATCTGAGTTTGATCGCATCTTCTATTAATTCTCTCATTTTAATCATAATACACACTTCCTCAAATTCCGAGATAAAAATATATGCATCTTCTGTTTCATTTTTAAGGAATTTGGGAAACATGTTTATGTAATGCGGTCTAAGCTTAAAATTTATTCCATTTGTTTCAGGGAGCCTAATACAAGAGGGATTGCATTCTTAATGGGATAGCACATATCTTGAAGAACGGGTGGATTAGGATACGTTATTTCTATGATTGGCTCAAAGCGAATTAAGCGATGTGTATTATCCCTAATCCACGGTTGCATACACCAAAACTATTTCTTTTTATACTTTTTTTTATTATAAAAGTTAGTTTTTTTAATGAGGAGAGAATGGAAAAAGCGAAAAATCCTAACTAAACAAATCAAAATCAATCACTTTTCAATCACTCTAACTCTAGGGTTAAGCCTAACTCAACTAGACTAGCTCCTAACCAAAAACTCCTGAAGTGAAAAGATTAAAGTTTTACCCGGGTAGTTAGCCAGGTAAGGATAGTACTAGAGGTTGATCAGAGATCAATTAAGTATCTCGTTCCTTGCGGAGCGCTTTACGCATCCCCTAAACCTTGCCGTAGACACCAACTAATCCAAGAAAACTTAAACCGGTTCACTTAAGGATTCTTTGTTCCTTATTAAGCTCGAATCCTTAGGGCCAACGTCTAATGAGTTTTATTAGGCTTGGGTGGTGTAGTGAGGAATTAGTAATTTTTGGGCTAAGGGAAGGGTGATAAAATCCCTCACCTTATCTTGAATATGGGGTTTTGCCCTTAAAAATATTTTTAAGTGTGTGCCAAATCAAGATGCTCAAATCACTTGGTGAATTCCTACTAACAATATGAAATGCAACCCTATGAATTAAAAGCAACTAAAAAGGATGGAAAAGAAAAAAAATCTTTTTTAATTAGGGTTAACAATTAAACAAATGAGAAGGGGGAAATTATTTGAATTTATTATCTTGTTAGTAAATGTTAAAGTGGAGGGTGAATTTTATTATGGTCAACAAAAATAAAATCTCTTTTTTTGAAGTCCTAATTGTCTCTAATTGTGAAGAAGTAGCTAAAGGGTGGAATTAAAAATTCTAGAAAGAAGAATTACCTACAAGCAAATCTTCAAATCCTAGTTCTCCTATCTGTGATCTTCAAGCTCCAAGCGTTTCCTTCACAATAAACACACAAGTTAAAGAACCAAAATAATTAAAACCTACTTAAGCACCTTCCCCGGCAACGGCGCCAAAAACTTGATGCGGCATAAACATATACCAAAAATATTACAAGTGCAAAACTGTATCAAGTTATAGCATAAAAAGTTATCGATCCCACGAGGAAGGTGTTTTGTAGGAGAAAATATAAATCGGTTCTTATGTTGTGTGCGTGACAAATAGGAATAAAGAATAAGTGTGATTGTGGAGAGATAATGAGAGTGAAAGTGATAGTGTGCAAATCAATGTGTTTGAGAGTGGATGTGAGTAAAAATAAATGTGATCAACAAGGCAAGAAAGAAGAATAAATAAAATCGAGAAAAGAATAAAAATAAAATTCAAGAAAGTAAAGATGACATATTCAATTAAAGATATGGGTAATCTAGAATTGAATCCACTTCTTAGAGAAGGGTGATTCCCTAGAGGGTTCTATCCTAAAGGCGAATCAAAGAAAATAAAAATAAACAAAAAGAAAAACTAAACCCAAGAGGGTTCTAGCCTCAAGGTGAATAGTGTAGGAAATTAAAAGCTAACTACAAAATAAATATTAAAATCTAAACTACAAAATAAATTATAAGAATTAAATGTAAGAAAATAAATTTACTCTATAAGCATAAAATAAATCTAATCTATAAGCATGAAATAAATCTAAGACAAGAGGGTTCTAGCCTCTTGGCTATTTAAACAATAAAATCTAATTACAATCATGAAAATAAATCTAAACTAATAAGCAATAAAAGAGAAATAAGAAAAACAAACCTTCAAATTAATCTCTATCTTCATCTTCATCTTCATCATCCAACAAAGAGAAGAAGAGAAAATTTTAAAGTGGTAAAAACATTATTTTATTAATTGTAACAAAAAGTTACAAATTTGGAAGGCCTTCTCAATTAAGAGTAGCCCTCCTCTCCAAAAAGAGTTACAAAAATTTTCACACCTCTAACCCCTCACTCTCAACCCCTATTTATAGTAAACATCAGTGAATGAGAGCCCTTGGATCAATCTTGAGTCCCAAGAATGCAATTTCGGCCGTTGATGAAATCTGGATGACTTCGCATCGATACAGGCATCGATGCCCGCATCAATGCCCGCATCAATGCCCGCATCAATGCTGGCATCAATGCTCCAATAAAAATTCTGACTTCACGGTTGGCTTCGTCTCGTCGAGATAGATGATTTTTATATATTATATGTTAAATTTCGCCTTCCGGATTAGGAGATATCGCAGTTTCTTTACGACCAACTATCTTGAATACATTTTTTTCATATTTAATTTTTTTATTTTCTCCAGCTTCTACAGGCTACTCGGCTTGATTCTGAGCTTGGGCGTTTTGACTCTTGCTTTTGTTCTTCATTTAATTCATGGGTTTTTGTTGAGATAAGAGATCTTGGGCTTTATTCTTCACTAACCTGCAATTAAAGATAAAAACAATTATTAATGACATATTTATTCATATAAAATAGATAATAATTATATAAAATTATAATAAAATATGATTATCAGGAGTATCATGTACACAGCCACTAGGCGATAGCCCTAGTGAGGTTTGTGAGTTCGAATCCATTAATGATTTTTCTAGTGACGAACTTGCTTGTGCATCCGAAAAATTTTTGCATTCCTATAACAAATTGCATCATAACTTTTTAGAGTTAAAAAGCAAGCATGTAGAATTAAAATCCGATCATGAGGAGCTAGTGTCAAAATTGGATGTCATTGTAAAAGAAAATACCATGCTTAAAGAAAACAATGACATGTTAATTTTAGAAAATGAAAAATTAACCACATCTATAACTAGCTTATCTCATAAAAAATATAATGTCATATTAAAAGTAGAGAACATAAAAAATAATACTGCTTCTTTTATAAATGACTATTTATGTTCTACTTCTAATGTTAATGCTAATATGCCTAATGATGAGTTGAATAATGTTAAAAACTGTATTTCTTCTTTAGCTTCAACTCTAACTATATGCATTAACAACCATATGAAGCTTATGAATATGTGTGCTAAGTCTTATCCCAAACATCCCACACATCATGCACACATATATAGCAAAGTTTACAAATGCTCTATTTGTGGTCGTAAAGGCCATTTATCTAAATTTTGCTATGATGCATAAAAATCTAAAAATGTTAATATTAATGCTTCTTTTGCATCTCATAAGGCTTCTTCATCACATGCACATGTACATGCACATACTCATCATGTTCATCATAAACATGCACGTGCGTTTAAATATGATCTGTGTGGTCGTTTTGGCCATTAGGCAAAATTTTGCTTTGACTTGAAAAAGACTTCACCTTTGTCAAATGATTTTATTAGACCATAAAAATTTAAGTGTGATGTTTGTGGTAGATTTGGTCATTTGACCAAATTTTGTTTTGATTTAAAGAGAGTTTCACATTTACAAAATAATTTTAAAAGATCATCCATGTTTGCAAATGTTTCAAATGTTTCCCGTGCACGAGTTAATGGTCCACAAAAACAAATGGTCTCTTTCATTACACATATTGCAATCGGAAGGGTCATTTGCAATATTATTATTATGACCGGATTAGTACACTAAATGCATCCAAATGGGTTCATAACCTTAGGGCTTTGAGCTTAAATGATAGGGGTCATGTCCCTAACCAATCCGACACCAAGAATGCTTGGGTGCTAAAATCTTTTTAAACCAATAATTTTATTATTTTTTATTTTTCATGTCTTGGTTTTAAAAAATGTTTTTGAATTTTTTTGAATATAAAAATAAGTTTTCTTTGATCAATTCTTTTGTTTTCATGATTATTAGTTTCGATCTTGATGAGAGGTTTGTGTTTATATAATCCCCCGGGTTTATTACGTGTTTATTTCGCAAATCATGTTTACCGGGTACTAAAATATTTATATTGGTTGAAACAAGCTTAAGAGCTTGATATGGTTGTCTCTCTTGCTTTTTGTCGAATATGACAAAATTTGATATTGGTTTAGTTTCATATGACTTAAATTTTGATTTATGATTTCATTTGAGTGATATGTTTTTATTTGAATTTTTTTATGATACTCATGTTCTTCTTTCTTTTGATTTCATAAATCTACATTTTTACATTATTTTTATGTTTGAGCCTTGAGACACTATTTTAAAATGATATATCTACATGTGTTCTCAATTGTTTGTTATATGTGAGTTATGCTTAGCATATTTTATATTTATGCTTTCTCACATGTTTGCTATGATCTTTAATGCATATATTTTATATGGTATTTTGATAGGGGGAGCAATCCTAATATTTGTTTTATACTCACTGTGGTATAGGTAGAGGGAGCTTTCGCTTTCCTATTTCATGTGTTCCCCTTTTTAATGTTGTCAAAGGGGGAGAAATATTGTAAGTATATCTTATTTTGGTTATATGCATGATAATTATAATTTGTATATTCATTTCCTTTCATGCATATATATCTTTTTATAAATTGTTTGTCGTCATCAAAAAGGGGGAGATTGTTTGGTCCTTTTATTTTAATGATGATTAACAAACAATTTATAACTAATGTTGTTTGTCTAGTATTTGTGTTTTGTATTTATTCTAGGCAAATAATATGTTGGAGGATGGATGAAATCGAGCATTCACGATCATATCCAAGGGAGGTTGGCGAAAATAATGGAAATAATGGAGTGAAGCAATGCAATTCAAGTTGAAGATCCAAGTTCAAGCTTCATCCGCAAGTTTACCAAATCGAGCTCATTGAAGACCTTCATCATGCTTGGGTAAACTAGTTTAGGTTTTATATTATGTGTGTTAGATATTTTAAGCTCAATATCATATATACACACATACACGTTTTGGATTTATATATAGTTATATATATACAAGTTTTGGTTTTTGGTTTAGTTAGGTAGATATGAAACAATTATACATTTATATACATATTCATATGTTTCATATTATATTATATTTGGAAAAATATTGTGTTTTTAGTTTATATGGTTTATAGACTTAACAACTATAGTTTATACTTTTTATCATGTCTATAAAATTATTTTACAAAGTTTCAAAAATTGGTTTATGTTAAAACATTAAAATTCAAGTATCTCATGTTTTGGATATATTTGAAAAATGATGATAGTTTACAAATGGGAGATGCTTTTTTGAAACCAGTTTTTGTAACATGTATATTAACAAACAATTTATAATTAATATTGTTTGTCTAGTATTTGTGTTTTGTATTTATTCTAGGCAAATAATATGTTGGAGGATGGATGGAATCGAGCATTCACGATCATATCCAATGGAGGTTAGCGGAAATAATGGAGTGAAACAATGCAATTCAAGTTGAAGATCCAAGTTCAAGCTTCATCCGCAACTTTACCAAGTCGAGCTCATTGAAGACCTTCATCATGCTTGGGTAAATTAGTTTAGGCTTTATATTATGTGTGTTAGATACTTTAAGCTCAATATCATATATATACGCATACACGTTTTGGATGTATATATAGTTATATATATACAAGTTTTGGTTTTTGGTTTAGTTATGTAGATATGAAACAATTATACATTCATATACATATTCATATGTTTCGTATTCTATTATATTTGAAAAAATATTGTGTTTGTGGTTTATATAGTTTATAGACATAACAACTATAGTTTATACTTTTTATCAAGTCCATAAAATTATTTTACAAAGTTTCAAAACTTGGTTTATGTCAAAACATCAAAATTCAAGTATCTCATGCTTTGGACATATTTGAAAAATGATGATAGTTTACAAATGGCAGATGCTTTTTGGAAACCAGTTTTTGTAACATGTATATTATCATGTCTACAATCATTTCCCAAAGTTTCATAATTTTTGGAATTTGTTTGCTATTTTTAAAGGCAGTTTAAAAATCAGATTTTCTGTTTCAATCAGGTTGATACACTGTTATCAGTCGACTGATGAATGTGTTCAGTCGACTGAAGAAAACGTCTGGAATAACAAAAAGTTTCTGTTTTGTTTTGGTCGACTGACCAGTCAACTAATGAAATCATCAATCGACTGATAAGGTCATCAGTCGACTGATGAGCTGAAAAATGCCTCTAACGGTCAGCTCATCAGTCGACTGATGAAAGCCGTCAGTCGACTGATGCTGTAACGACTAGTTTTTTTAGCCTGTTTCAGTTTTGGTTTTTTTGACTTTTTGCCTAGTTTTCTCTTGGCTTTGGGGTTCCTATAAATACCCCCACATATCCTCAGTTTTATTTAAACCAAGAGAATTGTTTAAAACAAGTTTAAGGGTGTTTTGTGTTTGTTTAAAAGAGTGTTTAAGAGTTTTGTTTGTGAAGCAATTTTCACAAGAGCTTGAGGAAGATCATCAATTGTGTTTGAGCATCCAACTCTTCTCCCTCTCTCTCTCTCTCTCTTGATCTAAGTTTTTCTTTAACTCAATTCTAGCATTTTATATGTTTGATCTTAATTTCGTAAGCTAGATTTCATATTCAGTTTAATTGTTTTTATTGAATCTCTTTGTTTACACACACAACTATTGAACTTATTGTATTTTCATACTTAGTATAATTTGGATTGTGGGGAGTTGTAACATTGAGTTGTGCTTAATTGTGTTCCCATCCATATTAGAGAACAATCATTTGTTGTATTGAGCCTAATTTATAAGATCACTTTGTAATACATTGTACACCGAGAGAAGTGTGTGGTGAGAGACGAGGTCGTCCCAAGAGGAGTGGGGTAGGTAGTAATGCCTAGATGTAGGTTTTAATTCCTAACACTTGAGGGAGACACGGGCTAGAGACCAATACTTAGAGGGTGTAGAGTGTGATTACAAGAGTGTGAGATTGTAAAGTTTTCGGTGAACTAGAAAACCGAGTGTGAGGTGTAAACGTTATTCGGGTGAGCGTAGAAAACCCGATTGTGATAGTGGAGATCTTCTCGAGGTGAGGAGCAGAGACGTAGGTCGTGGGGATCAAACTCCGTGAACATATCGCTTGTTTGTGATTACATTGGCGCACTTTTACATTCATGCTTATTATTCATATTACCTTTGTCAATTGCTCATTGTTTATGTTGCACACTATCTAGTTTAGTTTGTTCACCCTTATTTTAACTTGTATATCCTTGCACATATATTGTTCATATCTCTTTTGCTAGAATATATTTGTTAATTAGTTTTTAATTTGACATAAATCGGATTAGATTAGCATAAACCCTATTCACCCTCCTCTATGGTTCTTTCCTAGTGGCAATAGAGTGCTTTCAATTGGTATCAGAGCTTGATGCTCTTTGATTTAAGGTCAATTGCCTTGAGTTAAAGATCCAAGTTATCTCTTTATGCTAATCTAGTTTTGCTTGCATTTGTCTTGCGTGCATATATTCACATATATATTATGAATATGGATGCATTTCGTTTAAGCTATGATCCTAATGTTGCTCCTAGAATAGGTAATTTCGCCTATGATCAATGGTGTTCTAGATTTAATATTTTTGTTAGATCTAGACATTTTGATTTGTGGGATATTATAGATGAAGCTTATAGTGTACCCGCTACGGAGAAATCCAAGTGGAGTAAAAATGTTCATAGAATGTTTACAATGAATAAGCTCTTGTTAGAATTTTTACTAAATAATTTTGACTCATCTATTTCTAATAAGTTTGATCATTTTGATAGTGCTTACACTTTATGCAAATTCATTGAAGCACATCAAGGGAACTTAGAAGCAATCCGACAAACTTTAGAGGATTCTTCTTTAAGTTCATGTGCAGCATCATGCACACGGCCAGTAGGCGATAGCCCTTGTGAGGTTTGCGAGTTCGAATCCATTAATGATTTTTCTAGTGATGAACTTACTTGTGCATCCGAAAAATTATTACATTCCTATAACAAATTACATCATACCTTTTTAGAGTTAAAAAGTAAGCATGTAGAATTAAAATCCGATCATTAGGAGCTAGTGTCAAAATTGGATGTCATTGTAAAAGAAAATACCATACTTAAAGAAAAAATGACATGTTAATTTTAGAAAATAAAAAATTAACCACATCTATAACTAGCTTATCTCATGAAAAATATAATGTCATATTAAAAGTAGAGAACATAAAAAATAATACTGCTTCTTTTATAAATAACTATTTATGTTCTACTTCTAATGTTAATGCTAATATGTCTAATGATGAGTTGAATAATATTAAAAACCGTATTTCTTCTTTAGATTCAACTCTAACTACATGCATTAACAACCATATGAAGCTTGTGAATATGTGTGCTAAGTCTTATGCCAAACATCCCACACATCATGCACACATATATAGCAAAGTTTGCAAATGCTCTATTTGTGATCGTAATGGTCATTTATCTAAATTTTGCTATGATGCATAAAAATCTAAAAATATTAATATTAATGCTTCTTGTGCATCTCATAAGGCTTCTTCATCACATGCACATGTACATGCACATACTCATCATGTTCATCATAAACATGTACATGCGTTAAATGTGGTCTTTATAGTCGTTTTGGCCATTTGGCAAAATTTTGCTTTGATTTGAAAAATACTTCACCTTTGTCAAATGATTTTATTAGACCACAAAAAATTTAAGTGTGATATTATCATGTTTACAATCATTTCCCAAAGTTTCATAATTTTTAGAATTTATTTGTTATTTTTAAAGGTAGTTTAAAAATTAGATTTTCTGTTTCAATCAGGCTGATACAGTGTTATCAGTCGACTGATGAATGTGTTCAGTCGACTGAATAAAATACCTGGAATAAAAAAAAGGTTTTTGTTTGTTTTGGTCGACTGACCAGTCGACTGATGAAGTCATCAGTCAACTGATAAGGTCATCAGTCGACTGATGAGCTGGAAAATACCTCTAACGATCAGCTCATCAGTCGACTGATGAATGCCGTCAGTCGACTCATGCTGTAACGGCTAGTATTTTTTAGCCTATTCTAGTTTTGGTTTTTTGGTCTTTTTATCTTGTTTTCTCTTGGCTTTGGGGTTCCTATAAATACCCTCACATATCCTCAGTTTTATTTAAGCCAAGAGAATTGTTTAAAACAAGTTTAGGGGTGTTTTGTGTTTGTTTAAAAGAGTGTTTAAGAGTTTTGTTTGTGAAGCAATTTTCACAAGAGCTTGAGGAAAATCATCAATTGTGTTTGAGCATCCAACTCTTCTCCCTCTCTCTCTTGATCTATAGAGAAGTTTTTATTAAACTCAATTCTAGCATTTTATATGTTTGATCTTAATTTCATAAGCTAGATTTCATATTGAGTTTAATTATTTTTATTGAATCTCTTTGTTTACACACACAACTATTGAGCTTATTGTATTTTCATACTTAGTATAATTTGGGTTGTGAGGAGTTGTAATATTTAGTTGTGCTTAAGTGTGTTCTCATCCATATTAGAGAACAATCATTTGTTGTATTGAGCCTAATTTGTGAGATCACTTTGTAATACACTTGTACACCGAGAGAAGTATGTGATGAGATACGGGGTCGTTCCAAGAGGAGTAGGGTAGGTGGTAATGTCTAGAGGTAGTTTTAATTCTTAATACTTGAGGGAGACACGAGCTAGAGACCAACACTTAGAGGGTGTAGAGTGTGATTGCAAGTGTGTGAGATTGTAAAGTTTTCGTTGAACTAGTAAACCGAGTGTGAGGTGTAAATGTTATTCGGGTGAGCGTAGAAAACCCGGTTGTGATAGTTGAGATCTCCTCGAGGTGAGGAGCAGAGATGCAGGTCGTGAGGACCGAACTCCGTGAACATATCATTTTTTTGTGATTACATTGGCGCACTTTTACATTTGTGCTTATTATTCATATTGCCTTTGTCAATTGTGTAGGCGTATAAAAATGCCTATAGGTGTCTGCGCATAGCTCGAGACAAAGAGAAGACGATGAACGTCATTATCCAAGTCGAAGGGGATTATCCGAGTCAAAGAGGATCATCTGACACCGACAAGCGTATGAAGCGAAACAAGTGGCCCGTGCGCTCACCGGTCACCTCCAAGTGGCCAATGTGCTCACCGACCATCGCCAAGTGGCCCGCATACTCATTATCCACCTCCGAGTTACGAAATGTATGAAATGAA
The DNA here is from genome assembly GCA_022839385.1 of Asparagus kiusianus. Classification (NCBI taxonomy): domain Eukaryota; kingdom Viridiplantae; phylum Streptophyta; class Magnoliopsida; order Asparagales; family Asparagaceae; genus Asparagus; species Asparagus kiusianus. The sequence continues at coordinate 16,861 of BQKN01067683.1, read as the reverse complement.
TCAGTGAAGCATACGAGTCAACGTGACACGCGAAACGGCAAAACGACTCAGCCAGGAGTTGTGTCTCGCCCACACAATGAGTGGCTCGGCCATTGTAAACCCATACCATAAGTGGCTCGGCCATTGAAAGTTGTAAGTCTCTTCATCAGCTTTCTAACACATCTTGAATCATCTCATTCCGAGATCGGACGAGAGAGTTAGAGCCAAAATACCCGAGGACGTACGAAGGCAAAACGACTCAGCCAGGAGTTGTGTCTCGCCCACACAATGAGTGGCTCGGCCATTGTAAGCCCATACCATGAGTGGCTTGGCCAGAGAGTTAGACCCAAAATACCCGAGAACGTACGAACTGGCTCGCACAGTGCCGAGCCACCATTTGGTGGCTCGCACAAAGAACTGATATTTCAGTTATGATGTGATTCTAATCTGAAGAAACTCAAAACATGAAAGTTATAGATCTCTTCGTCAGCTTTCTAACGCATCTTGAATCATCTCATTCCGAGATCGGACGAGAGAGTTAGAGCCAAAATACCCGAGGATGTACGAAGGCAAAACGACTCAGCTAGGAGTTGTGTCTCGCCCACACAATGAGTGGCTCGGCCATCGTAAGCCCATACCATGAGTGGCTCGGCCATTGTTAGTTGTAGGTTTCTTCTCCAGCTTTCTAACGCATCTTGAATCACCTCATTCCGAGATCGGACGAGAGAGTTAGACCCAAAATACCCGAGAACGTACGAACTGGCTCGCACAGTGCCGAGCCACCATTTGGTGGCTCGCACAAAGAACTGATATTTTAGTTATGATGTGATTCTAATCTGAAGAAACTCAAAACATGAAAGTTATAGATCTCTTTGTCAGCTTTCCTATGCCATCTTGGATCAGGTCATTTGGAGATCATATGAGAAAGTTATGATCAAAATACCCGAGATACTCACAAGTGTCTCGGCCTGGCCGAGCCACCTGGCCGAGCCACCTAGATCTGGGCCCAGATCTGAGCCCAGATCTGGTTTTAAATGCCTATAAATAGACTTGATGGCTCATTGTTTAAAGGGTTGGACTTTTAAGAGGTTGAAAGCTCAAGGAGAGGAATTTTTTGAGGCGAAGCTCTGCTGGATTGAGATCTAAACCTCGGAGTTTTTAAAGCTTTGAAGACTTGCACTTTTCAGATCTGGTTCTCGGCGATCATCCACGTCAAACAAGGCAGGAGTTCGAGAGGGATCAGATCTGAGATCTACACGGTTACCCTCTAGATCAAAACTTGGTTTTTGATCCCGAGAAGAGTATCGATTTCGCTTGGTCGATTTCGATTACTTCGGGCGATTATTTCCTTGGTGAATTAATCCCCCCGGCTGTTATTTCCTTCGTAAAATAGCACCCGTCATACCGTGTAGATCCGTCCGGATCTAGATCGTGCGGTGGTCCATGGATTAACCCCGGCGCAGGCGAAGAACCCACACAAGCAAGAGACCGCAAAACAGGATCTTGCGATTTGTTCCACAAAAAAGAAAAGTTGTAATCTTTTTATTTTTTCTTTGATTTTGTTGTAACCGGATCTTATAAAAAGACCGGATCTTTTGTAACCGAAAAACAGATGCTTGAGAAAACAATGACTTCAATGAAGAAAACAATTTTTCCGCGAACAATCTGTAGGCGTATAAAACTGCTTATAGGTTCCTTAACACAGCTCGACACGATGATTCGACAAACCAACGAACCATCGAGCGATGAATCCAAGCATGATCGTTAAACCACAATATCGAGGCTAAGTAAGACGCGACGAAGCAAATTAACGAGGCGACGAGGTTAACGAACTCGAACACCGAAGCAGATTTACTGCCAAATCAGGATCCGGACTGCCAAATCAGAGTCCAGATCAACAAATCAGAGTTCGGATAAACTGCGAAATTGAAAAACAATGAAAACCAACATTTGGAGGACTCAACCAAAACCGAGCTACTTCTAGGTGGCTCGGTGGCCGAGCCACTAATTGGTGGCTCGGCCAAAACCGAGCCACGTTTTGGTGGCTCGGTGGCTGAGCCATCAATTGGTGGCTCGGTGGCCGAGCCACCAAGGTGGCCGGCCGAGCCACCTTTTGGTGGCTCGGTGGCCGAGCCACCAAGGTGGCCGAGCCACCTAGGCCAAAGCCTAGTTCTGAGTGCCTATAAATAGGCTTAGTGACTCATTGTTTTGGAGGTTGGAATTTTTTGAGGCGAAGCTCTGCTGGATTGAGATCTAAACCTCGGAGTTTTTGAAGCTTTGAAGACTTGCACTTTTCAGATTTGGTTCTCGGCGATCATCCACGTCAAACAAGGCAAGAGTTCAAGAGGGATCGGATCTGAGATCTACACGGTTACCTTCCGGATCAAAACTTGGTTTTTGATCCCGAGAAGAGTATCGATTTCGCTTGGTCGATTTCGATTACTTCGGGCGATTATTTCCTTGGTGAATTAATCCCCCGGCTGTTATTTCCTTCGTGAAATAGCACCCGTCATACCGTGTAGATCCGTCCGGATCTAGATCGCGCGGTGGTCCACGGATTAACCCCGACGCAGGCGAAGAACCCACACAAGCAAGAGACCGCAAAACAGGATCTTGCGATTTGTTCCACAAAAAAGAAAAGTTATAATCTTTTTATTTTTTCTTTGATTTTGTTGTAACCAGATCTTATAAAAAGACCGGATCTTTTGTAACCGAAAAACAGTTGCTTGAGAAAACAATGACTTCAATGAAGAAAACAATTTTTCCCGCGAACAAATTGCTCATTGTTTATATTGCCCACTATCTAATTTAGTTTGTTCACCCTTATTTTAACTTGTATATCCTAGCACATATATTGTTCATATCTCTTTTGCTAGGATATATTTGTTAATTAGTTTTTAATTTGGTATAAATCGGATTAGATTAGCATAAACCCTATTCACCCTCCTCTAGGGTTCTTTCCTTGTGGCAATAGGGTGCTTTCACCCCGACCATTTAGCAGAAGAGAATCTTCCTATGACAAAATGGTCTGGTTTGGAAACCCCGGCCATTTGGCAAACTACTACTACACACACTTTCAGCTGGAAATTCAAACTCTTACTATTACATATCAATCCACAATGCAATCACAATCACAATAACACACATACCAATCAATAATCTTAAATAAAAATGCACAATCAATCAGATACATACCAAGCAATTCACATATTAATAATCAATACTCAATCGAATACATAATAATTAGTTTCAAATGCAAACATCCTATCAGTACTCAATCAGAAACATAATATTCAAGTCTCATTCGGATACAACTCCCTTTCCTCTCCCTCTCCCTCTCCTTCTCCCCCTGACACGTTCACCTTCGACGTGAGCTCAGATGATTTCCTCGTCCGGTTGTGTGTGAAGTTGGGAGTGCATGACATCCTCATCGACTCGAACCGACTGTGAACATCCGACTTGGGCCTACTATGAGCCGCCAGCTTCATCATGTGCACCGATTGATCTTGCCCCCGTCTGTCCTTGGAACCGTCGACGACCATACTCAATTGGTCACTCCTCACGTCCATCACGTCTTGCATTACGCATCCTCTGAAGAGCGGACCGGATCTTTTGATCATGCGAATGAACGTGTTCCTCGGCCCTAGCTCAGTAGTCGTTCGGATTGCATCATGCGCCATAGTAGAAAGTTCTTCGAGCTCTTGTACCTATAAGATTAAAACCCCAGGAAAATTATTATGATTTGGATGATAATAAAATAAAACTCACAAGATAACTGTATATTTTGCTTATACACTTACCAACTCTCTCTCAACTAGGCCTCTTGGTATGTACTCCTTAGGGGGTTTGTTCTCCTAAAATATCCACCGGCGAGTAATCCCTAAATACCACCGCAAATACACACCTAGGTCAGGTGGGTCAGCCCTCTCCATCACCAACTGTTCTTCCTTCCAATCCCACCTGCCGATGTAAGCACGTTGAATATGTTTCCAATCTTGACGATGTGCATCTTTTCTGGGATTTCTCTCTATTATTTCCACATGGTCCGGGATATGTTGTTGGGCCTAAATTGTCGGAGCACATGGTCGAGCACGTGCATCTCGATAATCTCAAAACATATGATCGGGATGCGAGCACGCCATACATCCGGCTCTTCTCTGCATATATTTGGTAGTGACTCTAAAACTAGTTCATATGGCATCCACTTGACCTATAAAAAGATAAAGTAAAGAAGATTTTAGTAATAAAGGATGTAATGATTGAAATTTTTTAGATATTATGATTTAGTACCTGTTCATCCTCCATTTGATCGAGCTCGTTCCTATAGAAGTTTTAATGGCCCTTTAGTGAGGTATGCCAAGATCTGGATACATTCAATCTATTTGATATACAATGAGTTAGTATAAATTGAAATAAATATATAAAATTATATGTAATCATATATTTTTCAAAATAACTTAGTAATACCTGTAACCTAACAGAATATGGCCATCGAGAGCACATGCCTCCCTCAAATTTGGGCAACCCAAATGCAATCTATCCCAAGATCATATCTGTAGCAAAGTGAGACAACCCTTGAATTCTTTGTTTTGAATAAGAGTCACTTTGGTCATCTCCCTATACATATACGCTAACACGGCAATCCCCCATGATAATCCCCCACAATCCACAAGATCCTCCAGGAGTGGCAACCACCTCACGTGCATCGAATCCTTCGTGGAATCTAGGAAAAGAATACTACCGATCATGCGAAGTATGTATGCACGGGCATACATCTTGACGATCTCCTCTGTCGCATCGATCGAAACATTCATGTAGTTGTTTCTCAACCATTCAAGATTGATCCTTCCACCCCTCATGTGAGGAACTTGACCCAGCAATGCTTCGCACTTCCATGACCAGTCAAAGTCGTCGCTACCTATGACAGCATCTCCATCCACTCTGAGTCTAAGTAAAACCCCAACATCCTGCAATGTAATCGTCGACTCTCCTTGGCATAGGTGGAATATGTTTGTCTCGGGCCTCCATCGTTCAACCAACGCTGTCAAGAGAGCCTAATCAAGTCTCACCCATTTAATTTGTGAGCACTCAAAGATGCATGCTTGACGGACATAATATTGAACATGTGGATCGGTCAACTCCCAGCTCGAATGTGCACTAGTACGATTAACGATAGTAATGCTCGGGGCCTGCATATAATAAAAAATGCAAATGTTCAGTAACAATCAACAACTTAGAATAATTGATATGATTGAAAATGTAATTTATAACTATCAATCTAATTACCTCCCCAGTGTTAATCTTTGCTGATCGATGTCAAGGTTGGTCATAAAGGACCTTATACGTCAATGGACTCGCCTCCATATATGCACATATGATGATATAAATGAAGTAGAATATAATGAAGTAAAATAAAAGTTTAAATTTTGAATATAAATGAAGTAGAATAATTAATAAAAATTAAATTAATTGTACCCATTAATTGCTATTTATTTGGATTGGTGGGACAAAGAGATCTCCTGTGGCCCAGTTGTCTACAATATCCACACTTTTTGGAACTCCTTCCCGACCTCCATCCATCGTAGATTTTATGTGTGTTGATCTCGGGCGTCCGGCTTGTCTCTTAAATTCAGGAGGTAATAGATGCAGCCCGTTATAGGATGGACAGTAATGACTATCTATAATAGGATGAAAAAACTGACTGTATGAATCTCTATAGTGGCTTGATTGATACCACTGAGAAGCGTATGTGTAATACGATGTATTTGCACCCCCAAATTGCTTGATCGTAACCACTATAACATGTGAACATGACAATTTTTGCAATTCTGGTATGTTACATGTGCATGTGCATTGTATTTCTCATAAATTGACGGTGTAATTATGACCGTGATTGTCTGTAACCTCTCATTCATCTATAGCAAATCTAACAATCTTAGTCAATCTGGCCTGCTTGACACGAGCTCCTATAATCTCTTCATTTTTTGGGGTGACCAACGTCCCCCACTTTGCTCCATCCTCTCGCTGCTTGACAAAATACTGATTTAGTCTATAAAATATCCTCGCAACCAATGCATGTATAGGCATTGCTCGAGCCCCCTTAAGTACACCGTTGAAGCTTTCAGAATAATTAGTTGTCATCATGCAATAGCGATTCCCTCCATCTTTACTTGACATATCATTAATAAAATAATATGTCAATATATTTGTTGGAGGCGGAAAACAAATATATTTGCATTTGTAAATATATTTGACATTTGCAAGTATATGTCAATACAAATATATTTTGTCATTTGTAAATATATGTCAATACAAATGTATTATTAACAAATATATTTGACATATTATTAACAAATATAGTTTGACATATTATTAACAAATACAAATACAAATATGTCAACTATATGTCAAACTCATGTCAATACAAATACAAGTATATTCACTTTTCCTCCATCTTTAGTTTTTGCATAATCAACCGAGCTATGTAAGAGGCAGAGGCACCACTGTGGTCTCTCTCGAACATTGGATTGTTACATGTGTGAACACCGCAATATTTTATGATCCTAAAATACCCATTATGTTTCTTTTTGGCAAATGCATATAACTTCCAAGGACATGCGTAATAAGATTCATTCCCCTCTGGCCGACCTTGCCTTTGTGTATTCATAATACAGATTGCCTCATAACTTGTGCGATTGCTTTTAATTTGATTGAATTTGACCAACTTTTTGATTGAGTAATCACGAATAGCATCAACCAATTGGTCTTTAGTCTAAAATAATTCACCAACTCTGAAAGGGACTGTAGGCATCGAAAATTGCCGATAGATCCCCACTCACAGCTCGGTGTTAACGATCGACGATCGAACGACGCTACCCAGTTCACAAGAGCTCAAATGACGCCGGTGAGCGACTGAAGCAAACCGACGGATTACGTGAGCCGACAGAATGTCAGAATCACGAGGATGCGGGTTGACCGAAAACCCCGCGATCACCGCAATTGGACCAACGCCCGCTGTGCCCCGATCACCCCACGGGTAATCCAACCATCGGGGCCTACAGAGCTCGCTGTCACGATTCCAACGCATCCGAAATCACTCAAATCCGAGTTCGGACGAAAAGTCAACAGCGAGTCAACGGCGGGACAGCGGCAGAACAACGGCACGACCCCGGGCTGAACCAGGAACACCCAAGCAGGTCTCGGCAGGCTCGAGACACCCCTATGGGGGTGTCCCGGCCTTGGCCAGAACACCCCTAGGGGGGTGTCTCTCCTCTTGGGGTGTCCATATGACCCCTAGGTTCTCTCATTTGGCTATAAATAGCCCCCTTAGCCCTCCATTTACAAGGGCTCTTGATTTTGCTCTGATTTAGCCTTGCTTTTGGGAGAAGAATTTCTGGTCTTGGGATTATCCTCGAGATCTGAAATTTCGGAGTTTGGAAGCGGCGAAGCCCTGCCGGAGCGAGGAGTCTCCACCGTCATTCACCCCTCTTTCCTTAGTGTTGCTCCTTAGCGGTGACACTAAGAAGAGCTATTATCTCGTTTTAGCCGATATATACGCTTATAACCTCTAGATCTTGCGCGGATCGACGAGGTTCTGTTTCTATATCCTACGCGGATAGACGAAACTCTGCCGGATTTTCCCGAAAGGATCTTGAAGAGTCGGCGGTCCACGGATATTGACGTCCCCGTCACAGGCCAACAACCCACGCAAGCGAGACCGTACCAAACCGGGCTCTCGTGTTTATTTTCGTTTAAGTTGTAACCCCTTTGTTTTCATTTTATACTGTTGTAACGATCAAAGTTGTAACAGATCTCGAAAAAGAGAACATCAATGAAAACAGCAACTTTTACCGGAAACAAGCTGGCGACCACAGTGGGAGCCGCCGATCACGCTGCCGAGATCGGAGTGACGCAACCGGCCTTCAAGATCCGGGTGAATGAAGAGGTCGAGTACGAGTTCGACCAGCAGAAGTATGAAGAATACCTCTCCTCCTCCTCCTCCAGATCTGCCTCTCCGCACCGGCGCAGGAAGAACCCATCTCCAAAAAGGGCTTGCGGGATCTCCAACTCCTCGATTCAAGACCCCGCCGTCGCTGCTGCTACACTTGCACCACACAACGGCCTTGCGTCGATCAGTGTGGTCAAGAACGTAGATCTAACAGCACCAAAGGCAATGGGTGATGCTGCTCCAACTCCATCAAAAAGGGCGATCCAAAGACGCCGCCAACGCCTCGCTCAACAGCTCGCCAGGGCTAAGGAGTCGAAAGATGGAGTGCGCTATGCAGAGGATCTGAAGTCGAGGCAGCGACAAGAGCAACGGCAAGCAATCAACCTCCCCTCCAAAACAGAAGCAAGTGAGTGGATCCGCGTCAAGAGGAACCGCTCCACGCTCGAGGAACGAATCAAGAAGCGCCGCGCTCTACTCACACATGCCCGGCTCCTCCTGAAGAAGGCAGAGGAGATGCAGCAAGAAACGGTGGTCAAGACACCGTCCAAAGGCAAATTGGTGTGGGTTCCTAAATCGACACCAACTCCTCCAGCAAAGAAGGGCAAGATTATCGCCCAGAGTTCAACCAAATCAGAGCCTACTCCTCCTGTACCGGCACCCTCAACAGGGCCAGGTAAAAAAGGGGATCATTCAAGATCCCAGGTTCCTTTGACGAGTCGCCTCGGTCCCTTACCGGAGAACCGAGGAAGAATACCCGTCAAAGAACGGCTGGGACCATTGAAAGGTCCCCAAGTTAAAAACTAGACCGGGGGTCGAATCAATCCCCCCAAAGATGAAAAAGGGAAAGCCCCTATCACCGACCGCACTGAGTTGCGAGTCGAACTAAAAGAGCCCGTTCGATTTCTACGCTCCCAAAAGCGTAAAATTGAACGGGCCACTCTTGAAAAATCTAACCATGTTTTACATTCCCAAGGAGAAACACACTCGTCTGAGGATGAGCGTGTTATACCGAGGGACACTTACCAACACTCTGTAGGTTGCTCCAGCTATCAAGCTGATGAGCTGTACTACAGGGCCGGGGGTGTGGGAAAATCTCGAAAGAGATACATGCAGGATATGGAGTCCCGCTGCCCGTGTGCCAACATTATCAAGGCAGTGCTGTCCGAGTGTTGGTGTGCTCAGACCCCATCAAGAATCTCGGTGTTCGAGAGACTCTCCAAGCCGAAGCGTTTCCACAAGAAGAAACCGCTCCGCCGAGAGGATGAATACTCGAAAGTGTCAGTCAACATGACCGGCAGAGGGGGATCAACACCACGTCTCAACTTGGATCAGCTTGCCGAGGCATCCCGATGCATGACGTGGTTACGGTCGGGAACCATCAAACGAAAGAATTACCCAAGAGTACACAAGGGATTTTCCCTAGAAGAAGAGGAATCCGATGCTGATTCTGATACCTGCTCCGCCGTCGCATCCGATGACACGGCTTCAAGTGCAGGCCAACCGTATGAATCGCTCATGATCAGCGCCGAACAAGTGTCGAAGATACTTGAAGAAGCCCTGGCCAAGCAGAAGGAGAGCTTCAAATTTGAAATGGAGATGGCCATGCAGCGGATGAGGGAGATGCACGACCAACAGATCGCGGCAATGACGGTTCACCAAGGAGAACCGAGTCAACGCAATCCAGAGGAGCATGAACGGGAAGGGGATAATGTCAACGTCCCTCCTGTCAACACCAGCACTGGGGGTGGTCCCGCAGAGGATAATGCAAAAGAGGACCATGTCACCTCACCTCGAAGCCACTCGAAGACCGAGACAAGTGAGGACATGAAGATGAAGGACCTAGAGAGCAAGATCAATGCATTGATGAATGCTCAGGAGGTAAAAAGATCCGGTATACCCTGCCCATATCCAAGGGAGTGGGAATCGATCCCATATCCGGCAAAGTTTAATCTAATTAACTTTACGCCGTTTGATGGGAAGGGTTCCCCTACCCAACACTTAATCTATTTCAAGTCTCATTTAGGAATTATTTCCGGAAATGAGCCCCTCATGGTGCGGTCATTCGTTGGCACTCTTCGCGGAGCTGCCTTCGATTGGTATCGCCGTCTCAAGCCCGGAAGTATCAACGGCTGGGATGACATGGAGGACATGTTCTTAACCAATTTCTTTGATGATGACACCGAGGTTTCAATCGGCACGCTGTTCGATGAAAAGCAAAAGAACGGCGAGACGGTTGAAAACTTCGTGAAGAGGTTCCGGAACAAGGCTATGAATTGTAGGGATCCGGTTAGCGAAGATTTCATTCTTGAGACTTGCCACAACAACCTCACGCTCGACATCCTCGAAGCCATGGGAATGGCGCCGTCCAAAACCTGGAAGGATTTGAAGATGCGGGGAGAGCGAGCTGAACGATTCCTCAAGAGGAAGAAAGCAGAGAGAGGGCAAATACCCAATAGTGCCCCGCAAACAAATTTTACCCCCAAGGGTAAAGGGAAGGCGCATGCAAATGCGGTGGTCGCAAATCAGGTCTTTGAAATACAAGCACAACCGCAACAGCAGCAACAGCCGCAACAGCCGCAACAGCAGCAACAGAGGGCGCCTCAACAACCCAGGTGGCAGCAACAGCCCCAGAAGCAAAAGGTTGGGGAGCCGAGGTTCCCAAAAGTCTACTCATTCAAAGAGGATGAAATCCCGGGTATTTTCAAATACCTCGTGGAGAACAACAAGATCAAGCTGCCGCCGATTCAGGATCAAGAAGATGCCAAGAGGGTCAACGATCCGAAATATTGAGCATTCCACCGAGCGGTGCACCATCCTACCAAGGTGTGCTACGCCCTCAAAGATAAAATTCAGGCCCTAATCGATGTTGGGGTTATTACCATGAAGCAGCCCAAAGAGAAGAAGGTGGGTGCAAATACCGTGTCCATTAGCTTTGGATCTGTTCCCTCGAGTTGGTTCCAACACGAGTCGGTGATCAAAGCAGCAGTGAAGACAGTGAACGATGATCCACACCAGCAGCGCCAGAAAGGGCTTGTGCCACACACAACCCCAAATGGCGAGATCTTGTGGGTTCATCCGGACTTGATCGCAGATGAACAGTGGGCCACGACCTCTTCCACAAAGAACAAAAAGAAGTCGAAGAGGAAGGGCAAATCCTGTTATGGGGCCTCTGCTATACCAGGGGTGGATGATGACAAAATCCCGACCTTCCCGCTTTCTGAAGACGAGCAGGAAGCTTTCGCAACCCGAAGCGGGAACGAATATCACTTCAAGTATCCAGATGCCACCGAGCAGTTGGGTACCAAAAACCCACCTTCCAAGACGCTGGCAGAACTAGGGATTGCAGCAATTCCCCCAACACCAGCAGCTACGGAAAGAATTCCGCAGAAGGATAAGGGAAAAGAGCCTGTACGTCAAGAAGTTCAGAACCCGAGGCAGTCTCGATTCAATCATCCAATTGGACGAGACAAACCGGGGAATGCAAGCTCTCAGCCCCACTTCGACATTATGGCGCAGTTGGCCAACATCCCGGCCAGGATAACTCTATACGAGTTGCTGCGGTTGTCAAAGGATACACGGAAAGCGCTACAAGAAGCCTTGAGTGATTCCGAAGCCTTCTTGACTCGGATCAAGCCATCTTCCGAAGAACCAGAGTCATCAGCTCAGCAATGCAATCTGGCGGCTCATCACTTTCCCCGCATCTCTTTCACCAAAGAAGACATGCAGACGAAGAATTCAAATCATGATAGGCCGTTGTACTTCACCGGGCATATTGGCTCCAGCGTTGTCAACCGGATCCAAGTCGATCCGGGTTCCGCTGTCAGCATCATGCCATTCCGATTGATGCATCATCTCGGAATCCCGACTAGCAAATTAGCGTCCACTGGCACGACGATTTACGGATTCAACACCAGCGGGTCCAAACCCTTGGGGAAGATCCGAATCAAATGCCAGATTGGGGATTTGAAGTCGGAAGTTACATGCTACGTGATTGACGCGGAAACTTCCTATAATTTACTGTTGGGTCGACCTTGGATCCACGGTAACCTTATAGTCCCGTCAACTCTGCATCAGTGCCTCAAATACGTGGGCACAGATAATGAAGTCAAGACGGTGGTCGCGGATAAGCAACCGTTCAAGGGATTGGAGAATTATTTCACCGATTCCCTTTTATACGGCGCTGAATCCGATACGGAACCATCGGCCCAAGGAACGGACAGCGGAGATGAAGCTGATACCGAACCAGGGCTTGATTACGATGGCGGTTTTGTTTTAAACGACATTGTACCCATTGTAATCAATCTTGACGATGATGAATCATCGGAAGGTAGTTGTAATTGGCAACTTGCCGAAGAACTATCAATAAACGATGATTTAGAGTACTCGATGGGTCTTGATGATATCACCAACGAACTCTATGCTAACCCTGATTTATATATGCCTCTTCAATCATTTTGTTTGACGAAGAAGCAGGTACACGACCCTTGCGGAACAACGCTTATCATCCCCGCAGGGATTGGGGGTGGAAAGGAGGTCGTCTACGGCAAAGGAAGAGCATCTCCGATACCCGACCACTTCATGGAAGAGGAAGACGACGATGATAAACCGGCCCGTCATCTGTCCAAATACGATGCAAAAGCACGCAACATGATGGAAAGGCACGGGTATGACTTCAAGGCCGGAGAAGGTCTTTTCTTTGGTCGAGGTCCGCGGGTTCCACCCCGGATGGCCTATGTACCGAAGGGAAAACCCGATAATTACTATCGCCATAAAAGAGGGCTAGGCTATGTCTCATCAGATGATGAGTGTGGCTGGCAAATCATCGACCAAATTGCTAACAAGACTAGGAAGGGATATTCTTCCGACTCTTCGGGTTGGGATTCTGACGCTAGTCTTGGTGAGGTGTTTAAGAAGCTAATGTCAAACATGGTCACGGTCGATCCAACGACAATAGAAGAAGATGATGAGATGCCGACATGGGAAGACCCGTGGGTTCATCACTTAAGCATGCAGTACGGTGATAGGTTCGAGCAAAGAGAGCCTCCTACCGAAGACCAAGTTGTTCAGGTGAATATGGGAACCGAGGAGAATCCAAAGCCAATATTCATCAGCGACAGCCTCCTACCTGAGGAGAAGGAGGAGTTGATTTCTCTTATCCGGGAGTATATCGACGTATTCGCCTGGAATTATGAAGACATGCCAGGCCTCGATCCAAACGTAGCGGTGCATCGTCTCAACATTAAGCCGGATGTCAAACCGGTCAAACAACAACAACGACGGTTTCGTCCGCAAATGATGGAAGCGATCGAGACTGAAGTCAATAAGCTCGTCGATTCGGGATTCATCCGAGAGGAGCAACATCCCGAATGGCTTGCCAATATTGTTCCGGTCCTAAAGAAGAACGGGAAGATCCGGATATGCATCGACTTCAGGGATCTCAATGCAGCCTGTCCAAAAGATGAGTTTCCTCTCTCCATCACGGATGTTATCATTGACAATACGTGTGGGTTCGAGAGGATGTCCTTCATGGATGGTTTCTCTGGTTACAACCAGGTAAAGATGCATCCGGATGATGAGAAGCACACTGCATTTAGAACGCCTCTCGGCGTGTTCTGCTACACGGTCATGCCATTCGGCTTGAAGAATGCAGGTGCTACATATCAGCGAGCTATGTCGAGGATCTTTCAGGAACATCTCCGAAAGACGGTTGAGTGCTACGTGGACGATCTGGTCGTGAAAAGTCGTGATAAGAATGATCACATCAAAGACTTGAAGACCATGTTCGACTTGATGCGGGCCCATCAGTTGAAGATGAACCCCACCAAGTCTTTCCTCGGAATGGCTAGTGGTAAATTCCTGGGGTTCGTTGTCACCACCAAAGGTATTCACATTGATCCGGATAAAGTGAAGGCGATCAATGAATTGCAACCTCCGAGGAACCTCAAAGAGCTCAGAGGACTGCAAGGGCGATTGGCTTATATCCGTCGGTTTATCTCGAACCTCTCGGGGAAGTGCCAACCGTTCTCCAGGCTCACAAAGAAGGGCGTGTCATTCGTATGGGACGATGCTTGTCAAAAGGCGTTCGAGAGTATCAAAGAATATCTCTCGAAACCTCCCGTACTCGTTGCACCGAAATCGGGCAAACCGTTCTTGATTTATGTCAAGGCGACGAGCCACTCATTAAGTGCATTGCTTGCACAAGATGACGATAACGGTCACGAGCAGGCGGTATATTACTTAAGCCGAACCATGGTGGGCGCAGAATCTCGATATCCCATGATTGAGAGAGAATGCCTGGCTCTAGTGTTCGCCATCCAGAAGATGCGGCATTACTTGGTCGGACAGACCATCTATGTCATCTCCAAAGTTAACCCGGTCCGAGTGTTCATGACTCAACCGGCTTCCATGAGCTGGCGATTAGCGAAGTGGGCTTTACTCTTGTCCCAGTACGATCTGCACTTCAAACAGCAGAAGTCAGTAAAGGGGCAAGCTATCTGTGATCTCTTGGTAGCTAATCCAACTACGGACGCCGCCGAGATATATGACGATTTACCTGATGAAACCCACGAAGTCAACGCAACTTCACACCAACAAGTGTGGCGTTTGTACTTCGACGGCGCTTCAAGAGCAGCTAATGCCGCAGGTACTCCTGGATGTTCTAAGGTCTCCTCCGGAGTTGGAGTGGTCTTAGTTTCCCCAGGAAAACATGTGATGCCTCGAGCCTACTCATTAACTGAGCCGTGCTCGAATAACGTGGCAGAGTATAACGCACTGATCATAGGACTCAATTTCGCCAAGGAGCTGGGGGTTGAGTATCTCGAAGCATTCGGTGATTCTCAACTGATAGTCAAACAGGTCCAAGGGGAGTATGAAGTCCGAAGTCAGGATTTGCTACCATACCACAAGATGGCGGTGGAGCTAGCGGAGTCGTTTGAAGGATTCTTCATCGAGCACGTTCCGCGGTTGCAGAACACCTACGCAGATGCGTTAGCAGCTTTAGCCGTATCTCTGGCGCAGCCACCCGGGACAGAGCAATTTGTCACGGTAGGAACTCACCAACTCTTAGTGCCGCTTCACGATGAAGACGACAAGGAAGAAGAGGTTCAGGAGGCGCACACAACTCAGGCTGAATTCGAACCCCGAGATTGGCGTTTCCCCATCATCGACTACGTCCTACACGGAATCTTGCCAGAAGACGTAAAGGAGAGAGAGTCGATCAGACGAAAGCTCCAAGATTCTACTATAATACGGAGAATCGAACGCTATACCGCAGGGGGTATGATGGTATGCTGGCACGTTGCCTATCAACCAAAGAAGCTGAAGAAGTGCTTAAGGAGGCGCATGAAGGAGAGTGCGGCGCGCACCAACCTGGTCCCAAGCTCTATGATCGTATCAGGAGAATGGGATACTTTTGGCCCTCCATGATGCATGAGGCAATTGTATACGCCCGGAAGTGTCACGCATGTCAAGTACACGCAAATTACATGCACCAACCTCCGGAACATCTACATCCTTCGGTCACATCGTGGCCGTTCGAGACCTGGGGAATGGACATTGTCGGTCCTATAAACCCCCCATCAGTCAAAGGTGACCGGTTCATCCTGGCCATCACCGATTACTTCTCCAAATGGGCTGAGGCAGTTCCACTCAGAGAAGTCAAGACGAGCAACGTCATTGCATTCATCAAGCACCATATCATCTACAGGCATGGTGTTCCAAGACGAATCATACACGACAATGGTCCTCAATTTATCAGCAACGCCTTCATAAGGTTCTGCGAAAAGTTCAAAATTCAGGACATCTCGTCAACAGCTTATAATCCCACAGCAAACGGATTAGCTGAAGCCTTCAACAAGACTATCATAAAGCTCTTGTCAAAGCTTGTGAAAAATAACAAGCGAGATTGGGATGATAAGCTCGGCGCAGCTCTATGGGCCTATCGTACCACGGTGCGCACACCGACTGGCGCCACCCCATACTCATTGGTGTATGGATGTGAAGCCGTTCTCCCTCTGGAAGTTCAAATTCCATCTCTTCGGATCGCTCTTGCAACCCAGATGACGACCGAGGAACAACATCAGAAGCGCCTCGAAGAACTCGAGATGCTCGATGAAAAGCGCCTGGAAGCTCAGCAGCATATTGAGTTTTACCAAGCCAGGATTTCTCGAGCCTTCGACAAAAAGGTTCGACAAAGGAGTTTTAAGGAAGGAGATTTGGTCTTGACTGAAAGACGTCCTATGATCCTTAACTCCAAGAAGAAAGGCAAATTTGAACCTAAATGGGAGGGACCGTTCGTAGTAGAAACAGTTTACTCGAACGGCGCCTATCGTCTAGTCACCAAAGATGGTGACCGGCTCATGATGCCAATAAATGGCAAATTTCTGAAGAGATACTATCCTTAGTATCCTTAGAAGAATTGAGGTACCGGGAAGTTCCCGGAAGAATACCACATCGGGGTATTCTTAGGGATAACCCGGTCGCTGATGAACAAGAAATCAGTATTCGAATTCCGAATATTTTTGTTTGTTAGAATCTAACTCTCACAAGCACTCTTTTGCTGAGATGAGATCTAATCATTCGATAGATTGATTCTCCCCTCGCGAAACTTTCAGTAGTTTTTGACTACTCATAGTCTCCACCACACAATTCCCACTTGGTCAAACCTTACTACAGTTAGGGCTAAAGCCAAATTCCCCTCTCGATTCCGTCAATGAACGAGAGGTCCACAAATTGAGCGATCAAACCTTCTTTCGGTTAGGATCGTCTCAAATTTCCCACTCGGTCAAACCTTACTACAGTTAGGGCCAAAGCAAAATCCCCTCTCGATTCCTCCAACGAACGAGAGGTCCACTTTCAATTCAAATGACCAAACCTTACGACAGTTAGGGTCGTTTGAACCTTTCGATTCGATAATCAAACCTTACGACAGTTAGG
>BQKN01067680.1:208893-244485 GCA_022839385.1 Asparagus kiusianus | reverse complement strand
TATCTCACTTACTATGAAAATTAAGCTCTCCTTTTGATATTATAAATATCGAAGCGAGGATATGGTCGAGGTAAAACTCGTACCTAGAGAGCTGGGCATGCAGAGCCGAGCCGCAGCAAGATCCACAGTATTTGATCGACTTCATGGCGTCGTTAGCAGCAAGATCTTACAACACTCGAGGAGCAAGAGGTGTATCTATTTCCATCAGTAACACCACCTTCAAGAGATTCACCACCCGTTGTACCCATCGTGGAAGTAAAGAAGTAATACCAAAGAGTACACCACTACTATCAGCTGTTGATAGAGCCACAGAGCAGGAGGTTTAATTAAAAAAAGAATAGATATCAGACAATGAGAGCACCATAGTTTCAAGGCTCACCAATTTCAATTGCAACCTATAAAGGGAAGAAGTATGTGAAAATTTCTTGAACGTTGACTTAGTACCAAGCAAGAGTTAGATGTATTCTGCGTTAAGGACATCGCTGGAGGATAGCAACGACATCCAGAATTTTATCGGGGCAGCATTTATCACCTATTTGGGAGAAATTTTTGTCACTACCTAAACAAGCAGTTAGAGCTAGTCTAAGTGAAGCAGAGAGATATACCCGTGGTGAAGGAAGAAAACAAAACCAGAATAGTGACAATGACAATGGCAAGAGAACTATTACAGAATCTAGAGAAACCTAGCAGCGGGAGAATGATTTTACCCCAGCAACAAGGACAACAGAAGAAAGGAGCACAATATAATTTAAGAGCACCAAGGAGCACAATATAATTTAAGAGCACCAAAGTAGCACAGAGTTCAGAGAACATATTTCAATCACAACAAGATCGAACAAAGAACGAAAGAATTATCGCAGTACATTAGCAGGAAGCTAGCATGATAGAGGTCACGGTCGACAGTCTAAGAGTTATAATTTTGGCCAGCAGTGGGAAAATAGAGGCATTACTTGTTAATCCGAGGATTTAGGGGCCAGTAGGCCAGATTTACATTACCCAGAAGATTTGCATTACCCAGCAGAGTCTATTCAGCTGTAGCGCGTGATCAGGGTACGAGCGGAGCTTTTTTCGTGATTTCCTTTTCAGCTCGGATTTAGTTTGGTTTAAGAAATTCGTTTATCTCTTATCTTTCATACCTTCGCTGATAGGTTTCAGCTTGTAGCATATTCCTTAGATTTTCAATTGTCAGTCTCTACTCCTCTAGGTGGAGTGTCCCTTCTATCTATAGGAGGTATGTCATCAGACTAGACGAGTCTGAGTTAGTCATTAGGTTGATCGTGTTGATGATGTCAAATTTCGACATTCATTCTTAGTATGCATTAGCTATCATCATACCATATTAGTATCGACTGTTTTACTAAAACAGTCATCTTGTGAGCATTCATTGGATTTGTAAAGATAGTAGCAATCTCACAGGGTGATCGAAATGTGGGTCATTTCTGGTATACGTCGAGTAGGTAATGCTGAGGGACCAGAGTACTGATTTGTGTGAGACCAGAGTTGTCTCAGAGTATCAGGATGTCTTTCAGGACATGCCTAGATTTTCTCCAGTAAGAGAGGTTGTTTCCTGCATCCAGCTGCAGGTGAGCACAGTACCGATATCCCGAGCACCCTATCGTATGACACCTACTAAGACGGGAGCTACAGATAGAATTAGATAGATGAGTTATTATTTTAGAGTATTATTCTCTAGAGTATCTTTTTATTTATGGGAACACTGATCCTCTTCAGGAGAATGAGGACGGTAACTATGTTTATGTGTAGATTTTTATGATGTGAACAAGTTCACTATCCGGATTTGATAGGATTTATGACTTGTTCGATCAGCTACGCGAAGCGCAGTAAATTATTTTTTAATTGAAGATTGATCTTTGATTTGGGTTATTGTAGTTACGAGTTCGGGAGACGGATATATTTTCCCAAAGCTATTTTTCCAGATTCGATATGAATCTTTTGAGTTTCTGGTTATGCCGTTTGGATTGACTCATGCACCCGTGATATTCATAGATTTGATGGACCAGGTTTTTCGTCCCTTCTTGGACAAGTTTGTAACCGTCCTTATCATATATTCGAGATCGGAGGCAGAACACGAACAACATTTTTGGATTGCTTTGCAGACTCTACAGGAGCATCAGTTATATGCCAAGTTCAGCAAATACGAGTTTTGGTTTTTAAAAGTCAGATTTCTCGGCCACGTCATTAGTAGAGAGGGCATAGCAGTGGATTCGGCTAAAATTATAGTAGTTCTTGATTGGGGACCGCTGAAGACGGTGACAGATATTCGAAGCTTTTTGGGCTTAGCCGGGTATTACACGAAGATAATCCAGGATAATTATGGTCTATGCAGATACATTATTGGCAGATTTAGGAAGCGTCTTAATGCAGAATCAGAGGGTAGTAGTGTATATCACGTGGCAACTGAGAGTCCATGAGCAGAACTACCCCACTTACAACTTGGAGTCAGCAGCGGTAGTATTCGCGCTGAAGGTGTGGAGACACTACTTGAATGGAGTGTAGTTTGAATTGTTCATAGACCATCGGAGTCTGAAGTATCTTTTCTCTCAGAAGGAACTCAACCAGAGACAGAGGAGGTGGATCGAGTTTATCAAGGATTACGAGTTCGTGATTCAGTATCATCCCGGGAAGGCGAACGTCGTAGAAGATGCTTTGAGTAGGAAGCGTCGACATCGGGTTACGGCTTTGAGGTGTTCATTATATAGAGATCTTCTTACCCTTAGCCAGTTTGATTTTAGACCCGAGGATGGTGGTACCAGTGCATTTTTAGGAGCTGTATCAGTGTAGCCATCTTGAAGTAACAGAGTTGTCATAGCTCACTGGGAAGACTCTTGGATTAAAATCTGAAAGAAGGAGATTACCAAATAGCCTAAGACTAATTAGGCCATTGGGACAAATAGAGGTCCACGGAAGAAGGATAGACTATTTATGCCAGCTATTGCAGAGCTTAAGAGGGAGTTATTAGATGAAGCACATCATACTCGGTACACGGTACATTCAAGGACCACAAAGATGTACAAAGACCTAAAGAGATACTTTTGGTGGAATGATATGCGTAGAAAGATTTTAAGAGTATGTAGCTAAGTGTCTTACCTGCCAGCAAGTGAAGGCGGAACATCAGAGAACGGAAGGAACACTTCAGCCTTTACCTATTTCAGTGTAGAAGTGGGCGGATATTTCTATGAACTTTATCGTAGGATTGTCGAAGTCAAAGGAAGAGAATGATTCTGTTTGGGTGATAGTGGATAACCTAATGAAGTCAGCACATTTTATTTCTATTGAAGACTAACTATACAGCTGAGACGTATGCGAGGATATTTATTCAGGAGACTATTCGACTTCATTGAGTTCTAGATACGATGGTATCGAATTGAGGTTCAGTGTTCATTCTGCATTTTTGGAAGGGTTTTTAGGATTCGTTGGTAACAGATTTATCTTATAGTAGTGTATTTTCAACCACAGACGGAGAGAGTAAATCAGATGTTGGAGGACATGTTGCGGGCTTGTGTCATTGATTTTGAAGACAGTTAGGGGGATCATTTTCCACTAATAGAGTTCGCTTATAACAACAGTCATCAAGCGACAATTGGTATGGCCCCGTATGAAGCTTCGTACGGGAGGTCTCGCAGATCACTTATAAGTTAGGTAGAGCCGAAGGATAGTTTAATGTTTGGGCCAGAGCTTATGAGACAGATTACTAAGTGAGTAACATTGATCAAAGAACAGATTCTAGCTACTCAGAGTCAGCAAAAGAGCTATGCAGATAAGAGATGAAGACTTTTGGAATTTCAGATTTGAAGAGTTAGTTATGCTGAAAGTACCATCTATGAAAGACGTTCAGCGATTCGGAAGGTTGGGAAAACTTGAACTGAGATATGTTATATGTTGGACCATTTCGGACCTTGGAGCTTATTGGAGCTGTTACATATAGACTAGACCTTCCAGCATCGATGACTAGTGTACATAAGAAATTCATGTTTCAGGTTTTTATGCTTAAGAAACACTTACATGATGAAGAGCAACAACAAATGTTGAACGCACCGGAGATTTAACTTCAGGATATTTTGTCTATGATTAAAATCCCCGTTTGTATACTTGCTAGTGAGAAAAGAAATTTGGAAGTGATGGCCCACCTACGTCTATGCGAGCATCGCTCGAACATTTTAACGAGCTACGACAACTAATTAATCAGCAAACTTTACTAATTTAATGTTTGAGGCTATTGTCAAGGGATAACCACCATCTCATGATCTCTTAGAATTAATGGCCACTTACTCCACTTATAAAGACTCCATTAATCTCCCCCCCCCCCCCCCACTCTTAGCCTACAAGAGGAGAAGGAGATTGTTTATTAAAAAGGGATCGAACACCTCCATACATACACACACGCGAAAGTAGCATTTCATCTCTCTTTCTCTCTCTGATATTCAGTTCCAAGAAAGTACCGAGTCATCTTCTAAGTGATCAAATCAGAGACCAACAACAAAAGACTCATTGTCTTAGTTCGACCGTCAACTGAGTACAAGATCATGTTAGGTCTCATGTTTATGAGCCTACTATCTAATCTAGTTTTGATAATTAACAAACAATTTCTAATATCGTTTGTTAAGTGTAAAACCCCGTACATTTTGATAATTTAAGGAGGTGTCAATCAGTACAGTGGAAACGTGGAACGAGACGGCGAGCAGCATATTCGAAGAATCTAGTTTTCAGCTCGTGAGTCGACTTATAACTCATCATGAGTCGACTCATCAGGTTGAGTCGACCCATGACTGTCATGAGTCGACTAACGATATTGAGTCCCGTTGTCAAAAGTTTCTGCTGAGTCGACTCATCAGTTTATGAATCGACCCATGAGTCATGAGTCGACTCATAACTGACCATGAGTTGACTCATCGAGGGTTTTCTGGTTTTTACAGTTCGGGTTTGTTTGGGTTTACGGGTCGGGTTTTAACTATTCATATATTATCTCCTCGACCCGAAAACACTTATTTTCATCAGTTCTCCCCAGAGAAACCTTAGCCTCCTTTCCCCCTCTAAACCCTAGTTTGTTTTTAGGCGTTTTTAGGAGATTTTCGGGGGATTTTAGCAGCTTCTTATGGTTTGCAGTGAAGAGAATAATTCTTCAGCACACCTAAGGCGAGTAGCATCTCGCCTAATCCTTTTCCCACATTTTTAAGAGTTTTTCTTAATGTTTTCATGAGGTTTATTGAGCCTAAGAAGTATTTTCAAGTATAAATCGATGCTCTTATTAGTGTAGATGTTAAAATCATGTGTTTAAGATTTCAAAATCCTCACCAACGAATGTTTTTGATGAAACCCAGATCTGGGAATTTATTTAAATAATATAAATATGAGTTTTTATTTTGATTACATGCTCTTATACATGTTTAGGGATTTAATGTTAGATCTAACAAGCAAGATTTTGTTTTCCATGTTTTATACGAATTTTACACTGTCTCATATGTTTAGAACTGATAATATATTTTTTGGGTTTGATCAATTCGATTTTAGATGAATTTTTGCAAAAATAACACAACATGCACGAACAAGGAAAACCCCTCTGTTCAGTCGACTGTGAGTCGACCAATGCCCCCAGTCGACTGTGAGTCGACTGATGGCCCCAGTCGACTGGCGAGTGATTTATTTTTATTTCTGTTTCTGTTTAAATCACCTGCTACATATATATATATATATTATATATATATCTATTTTTATATTTATATATATACATATATATATATATATATATATATATATTCGAGTGTACTGTTTGTCATTTTGAGTATGAGGAGCTGCCTCGTTTATCGAGTATTAATTTTAGTATTGATGGTTTCATCTACACATGTAAGATAAGACATTAGTCACAAGCTTCGATCTGTACATCGAGACACGTGCAAGAATAGGATGTGTTTTCTTTAACATTTGCATTCCATGTTTTATATACACAGTCCTCGTGTTAGACTATAATCTATTAAAATCCTCGTGTTGGTCTATAATCCATTAAAGTCCTCGTATTGGACTATAATCCATCAAAGTCCTCGTGTTGGACTATAATCCATTACAGTCTTATGTTGGATAATTGCTAAACCTTGAGTATGTTTCTTAACCGAGTTTGGAACACGACATATTAAATGAGGCTGGGACATGATAGCTACCTAGGCAGAATATGTCTCTTATTGTAACTTTGACATGTTTACGTTTATCGATAGAGATGTGTTTGTTTTCTTTTCTTTATTGTTTCCTATATTAGACTTCAGGTTTGGTATTTAGGGATTTACAATTTGAGGTACAAGGTATATACATGAGGGTTTTCTTATTTGGATTTTTTCGCTCGACGTCTCTACGCTCGTGTTGTAATTTCCTAAGTACCGAAACTCATTATTGTTAGGATTAATGTTCTTATATTATTATATATTAACTGTATTTTCATGTACAACGAGCCTTATCCCTTGGGGTTGGTTATGATATTGGTCGCTAGCGCTTTGACGCTCGTTGTCCCTCCCCTTTCAGGTAACGAGCCAGGAGCCCGGAGAGTCGCAGGTTGAGGGCGATTCTTATTAGCGCCCGTTTATCCACTTATTAGATGTATTTTATTTTGTACTCCACTTGAGACATTTTTAGACTTAAGAGATTTATGTTCTAGAGTTGTAAAGGCTACGCGCCTTAGTTCATGTATCAGATGTTATGTACTTTGAGACATGTTGAGATCTCCAGACTATTATTATTCATTTCAGACATTGACTATGTATTCCAGCTTATTTGGTTGATGAGATGTATTAATTTGAGTTCCATCATTTCATCATGTATTTATTGTAGAATCTTTTACTTGCTTTGTACCTACACCTGTTGTTGATTCCACTAGAGAGATAGTAATTGTGATGGTGAAACATTTATTGCATGGTATGGTGCACGGCAGGTTTGACATTCCTGGTTTCACGTCGGACTACAACCTTATGTGAACCCAAGGGCGTCACATTAAGTGTTCGTGTTTGTTTGTTAGGTATTCTACACAAAGATCCTCCGTTAGAGGTTGGTTGGACTTGCACCTTCACGATGATATTCAAAGGAGGTTGGAAGGAAAATAGGAATAAAGTCGTCACAATTCAAGTTAAGATTCATCATCGCTTCATCTGCAACCAAGATGAGCTTATTGAAGATCATCAACTTAGGTATATTAGTTTAGGAGTTATACATTGTGTGTTATGCTTAAAGCTCAATTCTTATACTCACACATTTTTCTTGTTTTTATTATAATATGAGTGTTTTTAAGAAAATATCGAGTCTTTGGATTATTGACTTAACAATAATGTTTTATATCTTTTACAAATTCTATTAATCCATTCAAAAGAATTTTCAATTGTGTTTAAATTGTTTTGTCAAAATCAAGTGTTTAAACAAACTCGTATTTTTAATATTTTGGAAAATGATGAGTTTTCACAAACGGAGAATGATATTTTAAAAATTTCCTTTCTAACATGTTTATATTCATGCATATAAACATTTCCCTAAGTTTCATAATTTTTAGAATTTATTTACTATTTTTAAACATACTTTGAAAATCTGATTCTTTGTTTAAAATTGGGTTTTGCATGTTTTTAGTCGACTGATACTGTTCATCAATCGACTGATGAAGTGCTCTACATTGTCGAAAAGTTTCTGCTTAGTCATCTAAACAGTGTTTTTAGTCAACCGATGATTTGCTTTAGTCGTCCGATAGTTTTCCAAAATCAGCCAACGGTCAACTCATCAGTTGACCGAATAGTTCATCAGTCGACCGACGGTATTGTAACGGCTAGTTTTTGTTTTCTACGGTTTTGAGGCTATAAAAGATTTTGAACCCCCAATTTTCTTTGCTAAGTTTTTTAAGGGTTTTACAAGAGTTTACAAAGAGTTTTCATCAGTTTGTTTCCACGTTTTTGTGGGTTTGTTAATGTGAAGCAAGTTTCACAGGGAGAAGAATTTTACTTTCAACTTTGAGGAGCCCATTCTCAAATTATCATCTCTCTTTGTTTAGAGAAATTTTCTTAATCTCTTTTCTTGTAGCATTTATATTTTGATTCTCATTTCATAAGCTAGAATTATTTGAGTTTAATTTCTTTTTACTTATTGTGTGACGCCCCTGGGTTCACACAAGGCTGCAGTCCAAGGTGAAACCAAGAATGTCAAACCTGTCATGCACCACACCGTGCAACAACATGTTTCACCATCACAGTTAACATCTATCTAGTAGAGCCAATAACCGGTGTAGGTACAAAAGCAAGTAAAAGATAATACACGAAGAGCTGATGGAAAGATAATGGTCAAATAGATATCTCATCAACCAACAAATGGAAATACATAGTTAATGTCTGAATAAATAAACTGGAGTAGCCAATAAGTCTCAAGTACAAGTATCTGACAAGAAGGAAATAAGGCACACAGCCTTTACAACCTCTAGAACAACACTCTCAAATGTCTAACCAAAAACTATAGTGGAGCTCCAACATAAGCATGACTAGACAGCTGAACACTAAAATGTGTCGCCATCAACCTGCGACTCTCCGGGCTCCTGGCTCGTTACCTGAAAGGGGGAGGGACAACGAGCGTCAAAGCGCTAGTGAGTAACATCACAACCAACCCTAAGGGAATAGGGCTCGTTGTATATGAAAATACAGTAAATACATAATAAGTTTCATAACATAAGTCCTAAATAAAAGGGATTTTAGTATTTAGGAATTTATAACACGAGCATAGGTACGTCGAGCGAAATAATCCAAACAAGGAAACCCTCATGTATATACCTTACGCCTCAAATTGTAAATCCCTAAATACCAAACCCAAAGTCTAATACAGAAGCAATAATAAAGAGAAAAGCAATCCATCTCAGAACATACACTACTGTGTCCTGTCATAACCAAATAAATGCCAAGGGTCCGAAATTACATAAGTGTCATGTCCTGTCTCAGATAAGTGTCATACTCATAGTTTAATAACTGGTCAACACATGATTAAGCGGGTATATGTCCAATACGAGGGCTAAAATGGATTATAGTCCAGCACGAGGACTGAAATGGATTATAGTCCAACACGAGGACTTTAATGGATTATAGTCCAACACGAGGACTTTAAGATAGAGAAAATACAGCCAGGATACATAGTGAGATCTCCATAAATCAATTCACACTCAAAACAGTGAGTATATCCCCAATTGGTGCCTCCAGATTATCTGTCATGCGTGTATGCGTAATAAGGCCACAAAAAAACAGAGTCAAATAACAGGCCAAAACTCGAACATGAACAGAACAGGAAAAAAAATTCAGCAGACTGAACGGCGGTCGACCGCATCGGTCGACCGCATCCTGACATGAGCCGGGCGGTCGACTGCTGCGGCATCTCGGTCGACCGCCAGAGTGCTGCGGTCGACCGTTGCGGCAGTCGGTCGACTGCCAGAGCGTCGCGATCGACCGAGTCGGTCGACCGCCGACGATCTCTGCCTCTACAGAGAACTCAGCGGTCGACCGCACCGGTCGACCGCCAAGCGGACAGAACCCAATCTGGGTTTTCTGTCAACGCAAACCTGAAACAAAAATTTTTTAAACAAAAACCCAACTTATGGAGGAGTCATGAAGTAGTAAAAATCGCGAATTTAAACCTTTAAAACTTGTCACCAAGATCCCATATATATATAAACATGATCTACCCATCGTTAACAATAAAAACAAGGTTTTTACTCCTTTTTAGATATTTTCAGATCTAGATCTTTTAACAAAAATCATTGGTGAGTTTTAAAAAAAATAATACCCCAACTTCATACTTTATGCCATAATGATCTATTAGCTATTCAAAAATACGAATTTGGCTCAATGAAAACCAATAAAACTCAATTCTTGACATGAACATAAAAGGGGTGGGGATTGGGCGAGAAGTTACTCGCCTTGGGTGTTGACGAATGCCCTAGATCTGCAGGAGGTTGATTCCCTTCGCTGAAATTCTAAAATCCCGCTGAAAATCCTCAAGAACTCCTCCTAATCACCAAATCCAGCTAGGGTTTTGAGAGGGGAGAGAAAGGGGGCTAGGGTTTTAGGTCTGAGATGAAGAGAGGCTCTCCTGGGTTGAATTAGTATATATACTAATTCCCTAACCCGACCCGAAACCCAAAAAACCCAAAACAAAATCCGTAAAGAAAACCAAACCTGGAAACTATCTGACCGCTGTGCGGTCGACCGACGCGGTCGACCGCCACGGTCGACCGGCCCGGTCGACCGCGCAGCAATAAGATGCATGCTGCTGGGCATACACTGCTCTGGTCATTTCACACAATTCCTCTCACATATAAACACTTAATGGGTTCTCAAACACTGATAAACATGTACATCATATATCTATATGATTATTTATCACAAAAGAAATATTTATTACTATTAATTCACATATTTCATTATAAAAAGATTTCGGGGTTTTACATATTGTTTCACACACAACCATTGAGCTTAAGTATTTTCACATATTGTATTATTTGGGTTATGGGTATGATTCATTGAGTGTGAGCTAAATTTCATTCTCATTCTTGTTAGAGAACAAATTCTTTGTATTTATGTCTTATTGTTGATAGAACACATCATAATACATAATGACACTTAGAGAAGTGGTTGTTGAGAGACGGGGTCAATTCTAAGAAGAGCGATATTGGTAGTAAAGTCTAAAGAGAGGTGGTAAATCCAAGCACTTGAGAAAGGTAATACGGGCTTGGCCAACACTTAGAGGAGTGTATTGTGTATTGTCAATTGTGTGAATTATAAATGTTTATCGATGAGTGTTGAAAACCAACTGTGTAGTGATTTTTTATTGTGATAGTGGAGAATCTCCTCGAGAGTGAGGAGCAGAGACTGTGTAGTGATTTTTTGTGTTTGTGTTTGGCATTGGCGGACCTTCTATTGTATATTTTCATATCACCTTTTGTCTTATGTTTACATCGCCCTTAGTTTAATTCTATATCCTTGCATATATATTTATTGTATATCATATTTGCTAGGATATTTTATTAATAAGTTTTAATTTGGCATTGTAATCAGATTAGATTAGCAATTACCCTATTCATCCCCTCTTCTAAGGTACTTTCAATTGGTATCAGAGCTTGGTGCTTTTTAATTTGTAACTTAATTGCCTAGAGTCAAAGACCCTCACTTTAATTTATTATTAATCTAGTTTTGTAATTATTTTTACTTGCATATTTATCATGGACATGCATGGTGCACTTAGTTTAGGCTATGACATTAATATTGCTCAAAATTTTTTATAATATTTATTATGCTCAATGGTGTATTAGATATAAACTATTTGTTAGATCTAAACATTTTGATTTATGAGAAATAATTGATCATACTTATATTGTGCCCACATTGAAGAGATCCAAGTAGAGCAATTATGATAAGAAGATGTTTCCTACGAACAAGTTAGTGTTAGAATTTATGCTTAATGCTTTTGATTCATCCACTTCTAACAAACTTGCTTCTTTCGATAGTGCCTATTTATTATGGAAACATATAGAGGCATATCAAGGCAATTTGAAGGAGATCCGACGTGTTCCAGAGGATTCCACTTCAAGTAAGAATGGAGCTTCATCATGTACACACCCATTAGGCGATAGCCCTAGTGAGGTAAGTGAGTCCGATTTTGATAATGACTTATCCATTAATGAACTCGCATGTGCATATAAGAGATTGATGCATGCCTATAAAAATTGCATCATAATTTAAAAAATTGCAAAGCAAGCATGTAGAGTTAAAATCTGATCATGATATGCTAGCTTCTAAATTTGATTCTATTGCTAAAGTAAATGTGACCCTCAAATAAAACAATAAAAAATTAAAATTGGATCATATTGACTTGACTTCCAAAGTTACTAGTATAACTCATGAGAAGAATGATGCCTTATTAGAAGTAAAAGTTGTTAGAGATGAATTTAATTCTTTTAAGAATGATCATATTTGTTCTACTTCTATTGCTAATGCATATGTGTCTAATAATGAGTTGAATCACATGAAAAACATGATATCTTCATTAGATTCAATATTAAACAAATGCATTGATAATAAAAAAAACTTATGGACTTGTGTGCAAAGTCACGTGACACTATTTCCAAAATGCCCACTCACCATGCACACATGTATAGCAAAGTTTATAAATGCTCTATTTGTGGCCATAAAGGTCATCTTGTAAAATTTTGCTATGATGCACTAAAATCTAGAAAATCTAATACTAATTCTTGTAGTGTATCCCATAAAGTTTTCTCATCTCACACACATACACATGCACACAAAGTTCATCATAAGCATGCAAATATGTATAAGTGTGATTATTGTGGTAGATTTGGCCATTTGGCCAAATTTTATTTTGATTTAAGAAAAGTTTCACATTTGCAAAATGATTTAAAAGATCACCCTCGTCTGTAAATATTCCTCGCACACAATCTTATGGTCGACAAAAACAAATGAGTCCATTCTATTGCACTTATTGCAATAGGATGGGTCATTTACGTTACTTTTACTATGACCGGATAAGTGCACTAAATGCGCCCAAATGATATCATAACCCTAGGGCTTTGAGCTTCATTGATAGCGGTCATATCGTTAAACTCTTTGGTACCAAGAGTGTTTAGGTACCAAAATGTTTCTGATTTTAAATTAAGATTTTTGCATTTCTTTTTGTTTTTCATGTGTTTAAAGATGATTTGTGTTTAAATTTGTTTTGTTAAACAAATTATGAATATTTTTACAAAATATATGAAAGAAAATACTTTTCAACTTATTTAGAAAAGAATTTAATAGATTTATTCATTTTTGAACATAATATAAATGATATTTTAAGCTTTTCAACCATCATTTTAAGTTCAATAACACACACAGTCACTGGCTGCTATCAGTTGGCTGATGCTTATACAACAATCAACCGATAACTTGAAACCAGTCGACTGACGCTAAGAAATCAGTCAACTGTCCAGAGGGTTATTTTCTAGTTTTCTGAGTTTCATGTTTTTCTCTAGTTTGGTATATATATATCAAGATATTCATGATTTTCCTTTCAATTAGTATATATAACATCAGGATTTATTTTTTGGTATATGGTTTAATTTCATTTGAAAATATATATATATCAATCAAAATTTCATCTAAATGAAAACAAACTTTAATGAAAAGCAAGGTTGCTTGGTTTTGATTACATATATTGATCAAACTTATTTTTGGGAATACATTATGCTTTCATTACATATTATGTTTTTAAAATGGCTTTATTGATAAAGATGTTTCTATTTAGCAACCCCCACCCCTCGAATTTATTTATCTTTTTCTTCCATATCATGTTTTTTTTCGAGTGCAAATTTTTTTTATGGGTTGAAACAAGGTCCAAGAGCTTGCCATGATTGCCTTTCTAGTTTCCTTGTCGAAATTAATTTAATAAATCTATGTTTATTTTATCCAAAGCATACACTTCTTTTTGATCTTTGTGGATGAAACACATAAATGTTTTTACATTTTTTATGATCATGTAGATAGGAAATATGTATCCATTATTTATATTGATTGAGAATCTCTATTAGCGGACATCTTTACCTAACATCTTTGCCAAGAGATTGTTTCATAAGACGTGATTTGAGCATGTTTTTTATTTGATTCAAATATTTGCTTGATCATTTCTTATCTACTTCAAAATTTGATGTTTGCATAAATTTTTGGCCTACGTTTATATTTCAAATCATTTCATGAATTTATGGATTTTCATGAATTTATGGATTTTCATGAATTTTTATGAATTTTCTTTCATGAATTTTCATAAATTAATTCATGAATTTTATTTAATATTATGATTTATTCATGGATTTTCATAAATTTTCCTTTGTGGGTTTTTTCTTTCATGAACATTTCCGGATGATGTTTGGATCATCATTTTACTTCCTTTGGAGATTTGTTTATACTATTATTTTTTTAACTTTAATTAAGTTGTTTTATGCATTAATTTTTGTTTAAGATTTATTTTAAAATCAATGTATTAAGACACCATTGTCATAATGATATATTTATATGTGTTCTTTTTATCTTTTTGAATGTGAGTTGTCATGATATCTTTGTTCATACTCACATATTGATGCCTTAAAGCATATGTCATATTGAGTCCTTTATTTGCTTTATCATTTCCATTGATACACGCTATGAGGCATTTTGATAGGGGGAGCTTTTTCCCTATATTTGTTTTATACTCACTCATGCTTTTACATTGGGGAGCTTACGCTCTCTTATCACTTATTGTTTTCCCTATTTTGATGTTGACAAAAGAGGAGAAACAAGTATTTGTGAGTATATCTTGTTTTTGCTTCTTATTGGTTTTATGCATGAGGATTATAAAGTGTATATTCATTTGGTATCATGCATATTTATATACTCTTTGTGAAGATTGTTTGTCATCATCAAAAAGGGGGAGTTTGTTAGATCTCATGTTTATGAGCCTACTAGCTAATCTAGTTTTGATTATTAACAAATAATTCCTAATATCGTTTGTTAAGTGTTTGTGTTTGCTTGTTAGGTATTCTGCACAAAGATCCTCTATTGGAGGTTGGTTGGACTTGCACCCTCATGATGATATTCAAAGGAGGTTGAAAGAAAAATAGGAATGAAGTCGTCGCGATTCAAGTCAAGATTCATCATCGCTTCATCCGCAACCAAGACGAGCTTATTAAAGATCATCAACTTGGGTATATTAGTTTAGGAGTTATACTTTGTATGTTATGCTTAGAGCTCAATTCTTATACACATATGTATTTCTCATTTTTATTATAATATGAGTATTTTTGATAAAATATCGAGTCTTTGGATTATTTACTTAACAATAATATTTTACATCTTTTACAAAGTCTATTATCCATTCAAAAGAATTTTCAAATGTGTTTAAAATCATTTTTTCAAAATCAAGTATTTAATCAAACTCGTATTTTTGAGATTTTGCAAAATGATGAATTTTCACAAACGGGAAATGATATTTCAAAAAAAATTCCTCTAACATGTTTATATTCATGCATATAAACATTTCCCAAAGTTTCATAAATTTTGGAATTTATTTGCTGTTTTGAAACACACTTTGAAAATTATATTTTTTGTTTACTGGATTGTGCATTTCTTTCAGTCGACTGATACTGTTCATCAGTCGACCGATGAAGTGTTTTTGTGACGCCCCTGGGTTCACACAAGGCTGCAGTCCAAGGTAAAACCAAGAATGTCAAATCTGCCATGCACCACACTATGCAATAACATGTTTCACCATCACAATTAACATCTATCTAGTAGAGTCAACAATAGGTGTAGGTACAAAAGCAAGTAGAAGATAATACAAGAAATAACTGATGAAATGATAGTGATCACATTAATATCTCATCATCCAACATACAAGAATACATAGTCAATGTCTGAATAGATAACTGGAATACTCAACAAGTCTCAAATACAAATATTTGACAAAAGGAAATAAGACACACAACCTTTACAACATCTAAAAAATAGTCCTCAAAATGTCAAACAAAACTACAGTGGAGCTCCAAAATATAACATAGCTAAAATAGATAGCTAAACGCTAAAGTGTGTCGCCATCAACCTACGACTCTCCGGGCTCCTGGCTCGTGACCTGAAAGGGGAGGGACAATGAGCGTCAAAGCGCTAGCGAGCAACATCACAACCAACCCCAAGGGAACAGGGCTCGTTGTATAAGAAAATACAGATAATACATAATAGATCTAAAATCATTGATCTTACTAAAGAGGATTTTAGTATTTAGAAAATTACAACACGAGCATAGGTACGTCGAGCGAAATAATCCAAACAAGAAAACCCTCATGTATATACCTTGTATCTCAAATTGTAAATCCCTAAACACCAAACCCGAGGTTCTAGTACAGGAACAATAATAAAAATAAATACAACTAATCTCAGAGCATAAGTACAGTGCCATGTCATAGCTCACATGAACATCGTGTTATTACATACATAAGTGTCATGTCATGAACTCCTGTGAGAAAGTCATATACAAGGTTAAGAAATATGTCCGATGCAGGAACTAGATACCGTGGTTTCCAAACACATGAAATAAGTGGAAAATGTCCAACACGAGGACTGAAATGGATAATAGTCCAACACGAGGACTGAAATGGATTATAGTCCAACACAAGGACTGTGCAACAGTGGAAAGTATATGCGGAAAGGTATACATATCACAATCTCGCTTGTGTTTCAATGTGCGGTCTAAATTTGTGTCACAAGTCAAACCCCATGTGTAGATGAATCACTAACATCACAAACTAGTGGGGGATAAACGAGGTGATCTCTCGAACACGCGAAAAGGGCAACAAAAAGTCAACAGGCACAAAACTGTGCGGCGGTCGACCGCAGAGGCCACTCCGGTCGACTGCTCACAGCGTCGAGAATCACTGTGCTCAAAACTGAGCAGCGGTCGACCGCTGAGGTCATGCCGGTCGACCGCTCAAAGAGCAAAAATATTCTGCTAAAAATGACTCAGAGCGGTCGACCGCCGCGTCCGTCGCGGTCGACCACAAAGCTGACAGAAGCCCAGTTTGGGTTTCTGTCGGCTTCAATTCGCAATTAAACTTGACGATTCTACATTAATGAAAATCTAACATATATACAAAGTCATAGAACAGAAAACAACGAATTTAGACATTTAAAATCTATTACCAAGATCCCAAACCTATATAAGCATGATTTAAATGTCTTTAAAAAAATAGTAAAAACGGGATTTACCTTTGATAAAATATTTTTAGATCTAGATCTCATTAATAAAAATTCGTTGGTGAGCTTTTTAAAATCTAAAACACATGATTCTCACATCTCATGCCATAAAGATCTACTATATCTACATAAAATATGATTTAGGCCCAATAAAACCGGATTAAAACCTAAATAAAGCATGAAAATACAAAAGGGGTGAAGTTGGGCGAGATGTTACTCGCCTCTGATGAGAATAGAACCCTAGATCTGAAAGATGATGATCCCTTTCGCTGAATCCCACCAAAATTTGCTGAAAAATCCTTTAAAGCTCCACCCAAATCACCAAGAAATGAGAATTAGGGTTTGAGGGAAGAGAGAGGGGCTAGGGTTTCTGATTTCAGATGAAAAGAGGCTCTCTTAGGTTCATTAGTATATATACTAGCCCCACAACCCGACCCGAAACCCGTTAAGATCCAAACCCAGGAAAACTCTCTGCCTGTTAGGCGGTCAACCGCCGCGTCCAGCGCGGTCGACCGCACAGCAGGAAAAAGATTTCCTGAATGTGAAATTAGTGTGCAGTCGAACGACACCTCCTCTGCGGTCGACCGCTCAGAAGAAAAGTATCCTAGACTTTTTTAACACATGATGCTCAAACCACTCAAATCTCTCACATATAAACACTTGATGGTTCTCATGCATTGATATTCACATTCATTATATATATATGATTAATATTTACAATGAATTATTTATCACTAGTAATTCAATATATTCATTATAAAAATATACGGGGTTCTACAGTTTTGCATTGCCAAAAAGTTTTTGCTCAATTGACCGACCTTCATCATTTGGCTGAACAATGTTTTCAGTCGACCGATGGTTTGCATCAATCGACCGATAGTTTTCTAGAATCAACCAATGGTCAGCTCATTAGTCAACTGAACAGTATATCAGTTGACCGATTGTTTTTGTTTCCTACGGTTTTTTAGGCTATAAAAGGTTTTGAACCCCTAATTTTCTTTGCTAAGTTTTTAAAGGGTTTTACAAGAGTTTTCATCAGTTTGTTTCCACGTTTTTGTGGGTTTGTTAATGTGAAGCAAGTTTCACAAAGAGAAGAATTTTACTTTCAACTTTGAGGAGCTCATTCTCAAATCATCATCTCTCTTTGTTTAGAGAAGTTTCTTAAACTCTTTTCTTCTAGCATTTATATTTTGATTCTCATTTCATAAGCTAGAGTTATTTGAGTTTAACTTCTTTTTACTTATTATTTCACGCACAACCATTGAGCTTAAGTATTTTCACATATTGTATTATTTGGGTTGTGGGTATAATTCATTGAGTGTGAGCTAAACTTCGTTCTCATTCTTGTTAGAGAAAAAAATCATTTGTATTTGTACCTTATTGTTAAGAGAACACATTGTAATACACAAGGACGCTTAGAGAAGTGCTTAGCGAGGGGCGTGGTCAATTCCAAGAGGAGTGGTGTTGATAGTAAAGCCTAGAGAGATGTGGTAAATCTAAGTACTTGAGGAATGTGACGTGGGCTAGGGCAACACTTAGAGGAGTGTATTATGTATTGTCAATTATATAAATTGTAAACATTTATCAGTGAGCGTTGAAAACCGATTGTATAGTGATTTTTCATTGTTATAGTAGAGAATCTCTTGTGTGTGAGGAGCGGAGATGTAGGTCGTGGGTCGACCGAACTTCGTGATCATTTTCTTTGTGTTTGTGTTAGGCATTGGCGCACTTTCTCTTGTATATTTTCATATTGCCTTTTGTCTTATGTTTATATCGCCCTTAGTTTAATTCTATATCCTTGCATATATTTGTTGCATATCATATTTGCTAGGGTATTTTATTAATAAGTTTTAATTTTGCATCATAATCGGATTAAATTAGCAATTACCCTATTCACCCTCCTCTAGGGTACTTTCAGATCAACGTTCAATCAGCACACTAAAAAGAATCCAGTTTAAATAAAATTTTCTTGTTTCAATGGTAACATTTGAAATATAATCTGAGTCAGTTGTAATTCAGAAGCCCTGAAACATAAAGTTGAGAGACATAAGTGAGCAAAATCCATCAAAGTAAAATCGATGAACAAATTTTAGTAAGGAAATAACCAAAATATTTAATCATAGTATTTAACCATGTGCGTTGCACGTGCATAAAATCTAGTAAAAATAAAAATCATGAATGGTTTAATTGTGAATAAACCGTCTTAGTATTTCTCAATTATGAATAGATCCCCAATAATTCTATTTGTGTAAGTATAGCCTTCTAGCATTGACACAAGTTCGAATACACCCCTTTAGTGAACTTTTTTTTCCCATTTTACAGGTAAAAAAATTAGTAAGTCTCACCAACGGTTTGAGGTGGGGTCCAATTCGAGGTAGGGTGTGTGTGTGTGTATGTGTGTTTGGTTCGGGAGAGTGAGGGCGGTATTAGCTGTAGAGGGTTGAACATAACCATCATGGTGGTAGTAGAAAATTGCACATCCTAGGTAGTAAAATCCATCTAGGATGCTCCCGTATCCATCTAGAATGATCATCCTAGATGGCATTTCGTCTAGGATGGTACATCCTGAAAGGAAGTGCATCCTAGACAGAACTAGGTCAAAATTCTATCTAGGATGTCTAATGCATCCTAGACGAAAAATCCATCTAGGATGCATAAAAATTTGAATTTAAAATATTGATTCATTTTTCCCTCAAAATCCTGGTGATACATTTATAAGCAGTCACATGGTGTACGCACAGAGATATAAAATAAATGACACAAACATTAGCCTCTCACATTGCTATATTTTCTACAATATTGTTAAATTTCTCAGACTGTAAATTGTTGATATTAGTTGGCCCATAGGCCTGTTGATGGCATGTTACTAAAAAAGGCCTAGTGCCCTTTTAGTTACCCTAACCCACATCTAAACATTACACCCTCTCTGCTGCTTAACCTATGTCGACTGCCCCCTTTATAAAACATCGTTGTCTTTGTTCTTTCGTGGAAGAGAGAAGAAAAACCCAAGCTTTGTGCTCCGAAGCTTTGTGCGATCCTCTCCCTCTTCTTTTTGTCCATTCCGTCCATCACTTTGTGTGATCCCTTCACCCTTTGTGAGTGATAGAAGGAAAGAACCGTTGCTAGCTCCCCTTTTGTTCTGGTGGTGTAAATCTGAGAAAACAAAGGCTGAAATGAGCAGGTGATCTGAGCCAAACAACGACGACATCAAATCTCTACAGTGGTATCAGAGCCTCGTTGAGTCATCACCGATCAAAAATGTCGATCGCCGCCACAGGGCCTCGTTGAGTCGTCGCCGTTCAAGTCGCTGGATCGCCGTCGGACTGCCAAAATCAGATTGCCACTGGACCGTTGTCGGACTGCTAAGCAAGTGGGTAAGGTCAAAACCCTCTCCTATGGTTTCACTCGGGTATATTGACAGAAAACCCTAAGTATTCAGTGATTGTGGTTATCAATATTTTCTTTTCACTGCGTTTAAATCTCTGGTTTAATTTTGCTGCGTTTAACTGCTGAAGTTGAAATTTGTTTATGCTCATGCAAAAGAACGAAGGGTTTGAACCCGAGCTTCATGCTCATCGTTATTCCCATTTTATTCGTGCTAGTTTCTTCGCAAACTTTGAGCCTGATAAATTTTGAAATTTTTTCTAGCTATATTTTGCATTTTATGTTTCTGAAAAATCTTTCAGTTATTCTTTGTGCTCGTGTGAAAGAACAGAGAGATTGAAATAAGAACTTTGTGTTCATCGTTCTTCTCATTTGTTCGTGCTAGTTGCTTCACACGTTTCGAGCCGGATAATTACCAAAATCAGATTTGTTCGAACTAGTTGCTATTTGTTTTTCTGTGTGAAGAATGTCTGCTGTTAATCAATATGGTAAGGTTCCGTTCAACAGAAAATCTGATTTTAGCATTTGGAAATAAAAAATAAAATGCATTTAAATTCAACAGAAGTGATTTAGGGATGTTGATCAGACTTATTTGACTTCTGACACTGAAGAAAAAGGGCTGAAATGAATGAAAATGCTTGTTCCACAATTTATTTGAACTTATCTGACTCTGTACTTAGAAAAGTTAGAATTTTAAAAGCTACTAAAATCCTTTGGGATAAACTTAAAGAACTCTATACTGAAACCTCTTTGCCCAGTAAAATATTTTTTCTTGAAATTTTTTTCAAATTTAGATTGGATATGTTTAAGGACATTGAGGAGAACCTAGATGTTTTCACAAAACTTATTTCAGTTATTAAGTTAACTGGTGATAAACATATAGACGACTATACTCCTATTGTCCTTCTAAATGCTATTCCTGACTCAAATAGTGATGTAAAATCTGCTATTAAATATGGTAGAGATGATGTTATCCTTGACATTATGGTCAATGGTCTTAAAAGAAAGGAATTAGATTTAAAATATTTTAGGGGAAATAAAAATTCTAGTGAGGTTATGCATGTGAGGGGTAGACCTCAGAATAGGTCTAATAACTAAAATAATACTAGTAATAGGGAATCAAGTAAGAAAAAATTTGAAAATAGAAGGGGTAGATCTAAGTCCAGGTTTAAAGTTAAAAAATAATATAATTGTCATGAAACTGGTCACTTTATTAAAGATTATCCTAAGCCTAAGAAAAATCAGCAAAATGATCATACTAATATGGATGTCTGTGGGGGCAAAATGGGTGAAATTTTCATGATTAATAATCTTTGTGATTATGCATATTTGAACTCTGTGTTATCTGATTCTTTGTATAAATCAGAATTGTTAGTAGACTCTGGTTGTACTTTTCATATGACTCCTTTGAAAAACTTGTTTTCAAACTACAAGAGAATAGAGAATGGTTTAGTGTCAATGACAAATGAAAAAAAAATGCAATGTTTTAGGAACTGGTGATGTATGCCGTAGGTTTTCTTCTGGTTCTGTGTTTACTTTGAAGGATGTTAGGTATGTTTCTGATTTATGTTATAACTTGATTTCTTGTGTATCTCTAGAAAATGATGGTTTGGAGGGAAAATAGGATAAAGGGGTTATGAAAATTCTGAAAGGGTCTCTTGTTATTTTTACTGCTGAAAAATAAAATAACTTGTATGTTTGTCATGCTGAACCTGTGCTTGATTCTGTTAACTCCATGATAGGTGATAAATCTATTTTATGGCATAATAAGTTAGGTCACATAAGTAATGAAGGATTAGAAATTTTGTATAAAGGAGGTCACTTTGGTAGTGATAAAATATCCCACATCCCTTTCTGTGAATCTTGTGTACTAGGAAAACAACATAGGTTAGTTCTCCTATTTCTTCTTTTGCTAATCAGTCTAAGTGCACTGATGTACTTGAATATTTGCATGCTGATGAATGGGGTCCCTCTAGTGTGCCTACGCATGGAGGGAACCAATATTTTCTTTCCATAATTGATGATTATTCTAGGAAAGTTTGGGTTTTACTCATGAAACAAAAATCTAAAGTTTTTAATAAATTTAAAAACTCAAAAATTATGATTGAAAACAAAACATGAAAGAAAATTAAAAGTCTTAGGACGGACAATGGTCTTGAGTTTTGTAATAAACAATTGAATGATTTGTGTACTACTTAGGGTATTAAAAGATATAAATATATTCTCTACATACCCTAACAAAATGGGGTTGCTGAAAGGATGACTAAAACTCTCTTAGAGAGGGTGAGAGCTATGTTGGCCACATTTGGACTCTCTAAGAAGTTCTGGAGAGAAGCTGTTTGTACTGCGTCCTATTTAATTAATAGGTCTCCTTCTATTCCCTTAGGAGGAAAATGTCCTGAATTTTTATTCACGGGAAAACCCCTTGATTTAAATAATTTGAGAATTTTCGGGTGTGTTGGCTATGTACATCAAAGGATTGATAAGTTGAACCTAGATCTAAGAAATGTGTTTTCTTAGGATACCCTGAAGGGGTAAAAGGTTATAGGCTTTGGAATAAGAGTAAACCGGGGTTTAAGGTAGTGATAAGTAGAGATGTTGTCTTTAATGAAAATGAATTTCCTTATTTATCCTTACATGTCCCTATTCCTGAAAATGATGCTCCAAATGAGGTGGAGCAAATGCCTATT
Organism: Asparagus kiusianus; assembly: GCA_022839385.1. NCBI lineage: Eukaryota > Viridiplantae > Streptophyta > Magnoliopsida > Asparagales > Asparagaceae > Asparagus > Asparagus kiusianus. The sequence continues at coordinate 221,627 of BQKN01067680.1, read as the reverse complement.
ATTAATCAACCTGAATCACCTCCTAACGAGAAATTAAATAATATAATTATTGAAAATCAAGGTAAGATTATTCCTATTGTGGTGGAGCATGATATGCAGGAAATAGATAACATACATGATTTGAATGATTATCAATTCACTAGGGATAGAAATAAAAGAACCATTAAGAAACCTGAAAGGTATAGAGATTATAATTTGACTGATTGTAAAATGTCTGAGTTTACCTTTAATGTGTTTGAATCCTTTGAGTGCAATGAACCTAAGACTTATAGAGAAGCATTAAGGTCAAAATATTCTGAAGAATGGATTAGTGCTATGAAGAGTGAGATGGAATCCCTAAGAATTAACCAAACATGGAAACTTGTTCCTAAACCTGCTAGTTGTTCTGTAGTGGACTGTGAGTGGTTGTTTAAGGTGAAACAAGAATCTGAAAGTGTTAGGTTTAAGTCTAGGTTAGTAGCTAAGGGATTTACTCAAAAGGAGGGAATTGATTATGCTAAAATTTTTGCTATTGTTGTCAAATTCACTAATGTTAGAATTATCTTTGCTTTAGTTGCTCATCTTAATTGGGAATTAAAACAAATAGATGTAACTACGAAACTATAGCAACGAACCGTTGCTATATGTTACGTTATAGCGATGAAAATTTCTGTCGTTATAGTTCTGTAGGCGAAACTCTATTTTCTAGTAGTGTTTCTTGCATGGTGATCTTGATAAAAATATTTATATGCACCAACCTGAGGGCTTTGTGGACCCTAAATTGCCTGATCATGTGTGTTTGTTAAAAAAAAGGCTTTGTATGGTTTAAAACAATCACCTAGGCAATGGAATATTAGATTTGATAAATGCATGCAATCTTTAAAGTTTAAAAGGAGTTTTACTGATCATTACTTGTATTAAAAGAATATAGACTTTGTTCCTGTATTTCTCTTAATTTATGTGAATGACATGTTGATTGTTAGTCCTTGTTTGAAGTCTATTGAGCATGTTCAAAAATGTCTTTGTGAAAATTTTTACATGAAAGACTTAGGCAATGCAAAAAGAATTTTAGGCATGAATATTATTAGGGACAAAAACAAATCTACTCTAGTTTTAAACCAAAGTTCATATGTTAAAAATTTTTTGAGTAAATTCGCTATGTCTAATGCCAAATCTGTGAATGTGCCTCTTGCTTCCCATTTTGGTAAGTAAGGATCAGTCCCCCAAGACTAAAATTGAAATAAATGATATGAAGCAGGTACCATATTCAAATGCTATAGGATCGGTCTCATGGTTAGTACTAGGCCTGACATTGCATATGCGGTTAGTTACTTGAGTAGATATATGTCAAATCCTGGTATGCCTCATTGGAAGGCCTTGAAATGGCTTTTAAGATATTTAAAATCCTTTGTGGATATGAGATTAACCTTCTCTAAGTGTTCTGAATGTATTAAACTAGTTGGCTATGTAGATTCCAATTATGCAAATGATAGGGATAATAGAAAAACTACCACTTCCTATGTATTTACTTTGTGTGGCTCTTGCATAAGTTGGAAATCCCAACTACAACTCATTGTTGCTTTATCTACTATTGAATATGAGTATGTTGTTGCCACTGAAGCTTTTAAAGAAGCTATATGGCTTAGGGGCCTTATATCTAAAATTGGTTTTCTTGATAAAAATGTGGTTGTATTTTCTGATAGTCAATCTGCTATTTAACTTTGCAAAAATCTTGTTTTCATGATAGAACTAAACATATTGATGTTAGATTTTATTACATTCAGGATATAGTTGAAAAGAGTATTGTCAAGTTCAAGAAAATTCCCTTAGAATTTAATCTGCCTGACATGTGTACTAAGTGTTTGCCTGCTGAAAAATTTATCTCGTGTCAAAGAATCTTGAATTTTGACATTGGGTAACTTTATTTTGTTCTGTGTGTTGCCTTTGTGGCCTATTAACTTGCTTTGTGCTTGTGATTTTCCCTTTGAACTTGATGACCGTTTGGTAGAGTTCGGTTCTCTGTAGACTTTGTATGCTTGGTGATCTTACCCCGATCTTTGTGATCTGAGTTTACTTTGTGTATTCTCTTCCATTTCTTGTGTCTTCGTTGTGATCATACATGTAATGGTTTAGCGATGATGAGTCCTGCAGCTCCGTGTTTTTTCTCAGTGCAATACCTTGGGCCAAAGGTAGAGATTGTTGATATTAGTTGGCTCATAGGCTTGTTGATGGACCGTTACTAAAAAAGGCTCAGTGCCCTTTTAGTTACCCTAACCAACCTCTGAACATTACACCCTCTTTGCTGCTTAACCCTATGTCGGCTGCCCTCTTTATAAAACACCGTTGTCTTTGTTCTTTCATGGAAGAGAGAAGAAAAACCCGAGCTTTGTGCTCTGAAGCTTTGTGCGATCCTCTCCCTCTTCTTCGTGTCCATTCCGTCCATCGCTCTGTGCGATCCCTTCACCCTTTGTGAGTGATAGAAGGAAAGAACCGTTGCTAGCTCCCCTTTTGTCCTGGTGGTGTAAATCTGAGAAAACAAAGGTTGAAATGAGCAGGTGACCTGAGCCAAACAACAACGACATCGAATCTCTACACAAATAACGAAGACTTAACATAAGCAACCTAATTATCAAAAGACAAACAAGACTTCAGAAGAAAAATGAAGCAAAGGGAACTTATTACATTTAATTCTTGCTGTACTTTACTCATTTTGGCAAACATATTGTCTTAAACTTTGTCCCTACCTCTCTTATCCTTCAGGGTCATGCAATCCAATGTCAAATCCTGAATTTATCCAGTACTAGAGAAAGCTGTTACATTTGATTCAAAGGCTTTTTTGATGAGCTCTTCAAATCAAGATCGTCAAGATGAATGTCAGCTTGTGCGCTCTGTTACAGAGGCGTATAACTTTTTCTCTCTTCAATTCGAACACCTACAAATATAAACAAAGTCAAAAAGAATAATGTGAATGTGAAAGACAGACAAACAAATCATATTAACACTAGCTCGAGCACATAAAAAGGCAAGGAATTAAGATTATGTTAATGTTGATTATGTTAATGTTGATTGAAATCTTATATGAGATTAAGTAGCATTTTTTGTGCAAAATACTAGGTCATGAACATGTGTACTACCTCCTTACCAGGTAATTTAAGTTTTTTATGAAGATCACAATTGATACTAGGCTATGATTAAATGGATGTGAAAAAGACAACATTACCCATTTCCTTATACTCCCAGCCTCATGAAATAATTGCTTCAGTCAACCAAGAGGAAATACTTTAAAACAAGAAAATATTCAAAAGTCTGCTTTTGTATGGAGACTTCAAATAAAATGAACTTACTACTTACAATCTATTTCTTATATCTTTCCATCATACCTTCCTTTGAAGATCAACAAGATGTACGAGCATGTTTTGTGTCTGTAAAAATGAATAAAAGCTTTTTAACTATAGCACAATGGAAGTTAAGATCATAATATATATATATCCAATCAAAGGAATGACAAATGTCGCAAAAGCCAATAAATTGTAAAACAACAATACTCATAATTGTGTAAACAAAATTGTTTTCTTCATTATAAAAGATACATGAATAACAACATCTTACCATGTATGACAGGAATGGAGATATTCGTTGTCATTCTTCATTTTCCTCAACGCAAGAACACGATATATCCAAAAAATAATAATTCATTATTCACTAGATACTATTCTGTACAAATAATTACGACAATAATAACAACAAAACCTTTTATTTCTTTTTCCAACCATGTGCACACTCATAAATGATTTTGGAACTAAAGAAACTTATAAATCAGAAATTTTGGTGAAGTTATCGCAACAAACCGGAAGGTTTCATTAAAAAAAAAAAGCAGTGTTTCCGATAGAGGAGGATGGGGCATCAGCGAAGGGAGCACTTGTTTTGAGAAAGGAGTTAGGTTCCTGTTTATTACTTGCAACTACTACAACCACCTACATTCAAACAAGAGAGTTTAATTAGTTTAAATAATGGTGCTTTAGGTTAAGGGAATTGAATTCCATTAAAAAAATGAGGCTGCAAATCTTTGTTTATGATTCCATGACTAATGACCTAGCAGCCGCATAGCCACATTCTCTTAGCTTCATGCTTTCAATTTTGTTTGTTCCTTGCAATGAAGCAAAGCATAAATTACCATCCTCATTTCTCGATAAAAAAATAATTATAAAAAGTAGCTTAAAGGTGACAGGATATTGGTGACGGGTCAGAGATCGTCGCCAATGTTGGCGACGACGGGCGATTGATCCCTCGCCAATAGCCCATCGCCAATGACTTCCGTCGCCAATAAGCTTTGGCGACGGGCACCCCGTCACTAATGATGGGGCCCACACTTGAAAACAGAAAAAAACCCCTAGCCTTTGCCTAGATCTATTCAAACCCGCCGCCTCTGTGTCGCCCAAATCTTCTTGCCCTCTCAGAGCCTCTCGAAACCCTAGCCGACCCTTGCTGCCACCATTGTCGCGCCTGCACGACCTACCCTACATCGTTGACCCTCCTTGGCCACTTGCTCGGCAGTGCCAGCCCGCCTGCCTGACCCTCGAAACTCGCCCATCGCTCTAGACCTCAGTGCCACCACCGCTGTCTACCCCGCCTCACTCCCTCACTTGCTCGCCCGCGCTTGCCAGCCTCATCCTCGCTAGTGAAGCTCCCCCATCACTCCAGATCTCAGTGCCGCCATAAGCTCTTTCCCGCCTCGCCTCGCCATTGACCCCATGCCTCCTCCACCCGCTTTCCTGCTCCGCCTCGTCATCGACCTTGAGGCCCTCATAGCCACCGTTGCCGACAACCAACTCTTCCTCCTCCTTCCCCTTTTCAAGGTATACTTCGATTTTAGTTTTTATCTCTCTAATTTTGTTGTTATAATTTGATAAAATGATAATCACCCAAACCTTAGTTATCCTAAATAATCAAGCCCTAATAATACTATACCATAATTAAATGATAATCACCCCAGCCCTAACATAAAACTTAAGAAAATTTCAAATTAAACTCATTCCCAATTTTATTCCCAAATTTTGACCTAAACTTTATTACGAAAATCGACCCATTTTCTCACCACGTCAGCATTGTGACCAGAAAGTGGGTTGATTTTTTTGAATCATGTTCCTAATTAGTCGGGGTTGCCAAGCTCAACTAATTAGGAGATCGCCTGTTACCCTGCTGCAATTTGATAGCTAAATTAGTTGGGATTCGAAACCCCAACTAATTTAGCCGTCTCATAAATGGTCAGGGTTGGGAACCCTGACCATTTCGAAATATCTAATTCGTAATGGTCGGGGTTAGGAACCCCTACCATTTAGCAGAGAATGGCCACTCCCAAGTTACAGTAGTGGGAAATTGGCTAATAAACACAATAGTCGGGGTTGCTAACCCTGACTACTTGTTCTGGGTCCCGTCCCTTATATAAACCAACCGAAACCCTTCTCCCCCAAACCTATCTCTCCCAGCCAACTCTCTCTTCTCCAAACCCGCCGCTCTCTCGTTTTGCTACCACACATCTCAATTTCAATCCTATTTTGCGGTCAAAATTCATCGTGAAAGTTTGTTTAAGATCTCTAGGGTAATTTCTTTTCCTTCTGTCCTCTTTTAACATGTAGAAATCTAGGGTTTCCTCTCAAACACAAATTTCTAGGGTTTGAACTCTATTTGTGGTGGTTCGAATGCTGTGTGTGTTGATTGTTGTAATTAAAATTAAACTTTTAGAGCATAGAATGCTCAATTCTAGAGTTTAGTATTTTCAATTTGGGGTTTCTAGTTTTTGGTCAAAACTATATAAGATATTTGCATCTTGGATTTTCCTCTCTTATTCGATGCCCTGATAATATTTTTAAAATTTTTTTTGCATTTAAATGATATAATTTTCTTTTGCATATGTTAAACAATATGATTTTTATTGCTTGTTCTTATGGTGAAAAAATTAATTATGGAATGAATAATATGTTAATGTACGTCGGAGAGGTAACGACGCTATTAATGATCTCGAAATCATATAGTTATTGTGACTTGGTTAAGGAATTACACCGAGTTACAGAAATTGATCCATGAGAATACCGACTAAAAATAACATGTAGTTGGCCCATAACTTTTGATAGAACCTCCACAGTTGAGATCTCAAACGATTATCATATGAGTATTATGTTCAATTTGAGCAAGTCACAACTAACGATAGAATTATTTATTGAAAAGTTGCAATATAGTTCGTGACAAATATTCAAATCTCTAAGAAAATTCTCACGCATGTTAGATTTGGGATTTGAGTCTGATGATTTTCTTTCTTCTTCGGGTGAAATGAAGCAGACTCAATTTCAATATCATAGTGGTGTACCTTCATTCGGTGGAACGTTAAATATCATGAACAATAAAGTCCCTTATGAAAATATGAGGCCGTTAAGAGGGGCAACAATTGAAGAGGATGAAAGAAGCAACGGCTCTGAAGGTGAAGATCAAGATAGTGCACCAACTGATAGCATGTAATTTGTGAGTGAAGATGTTGAAGAGAATCCGGATTGGTCTAATGAGGCTTATGTTAATAATAAATATATTGAGTACGAAGAACCAACCCCCGACGAGTTTGAAGATGATGAGTGGATTCGTTCTTTCATAGTACAAGATATGTGCATTGGCCAAAGTTCAACTCATAGAGGAGATGATGACGTCTCTTTCAGAGTTGGTGATTTATTCGAGACTAAGGATCAATTGGTTTATGCTATTCGTGAAAAGAATATCAAATTCAAGCAAGTTAAAAGCAATTGCATAAGTTATGATGCAATCTATTTTATGAATACACAAAGAAAAGGTCGGTTCGAAAGAAAAGGTCGGTTCAAGAGAAATGAAGCAGATTACGCATGTCCATGGAATTATATTCATTTGCCACAAAGAAACATAATAGGTATTTTAGGATCACAGAATACTATGGTGTTCACACATGTAGCAATCCGATATTAGAGCAAGATCACAGTGGTGAATCTACCTCTTACATAGCGCCGTTGATTATGTCAAAATTAAAGAAGAAGCTTGAACTAACTCCCGGTAATATAATTGAGAGAGTGCTAGATATGAAGTTCATTGAAATATCATATAGTAAAACATGGAATGCAAGGAGAATTGCGATTAAAAAATATTTGGTGAATGGGAGAAGTCTTATGTGACACTATCTCAATATCTTGATGCGATCAAAAGAAGCAATCTTGGATCTGAATACAAACTCATAACCAAAAAGATCAATCCGAGAGTTCATCAATTCACCTCTGTATTTTGGGTATTTGGTCCTTCGATCGAGGGATTTAAATTTTTTCAGTCGGTTCTTAGCATTGATGACACACACTTATATGGTAAATATAAGGGTGTATTGCTCGTTGCTACAGGAGTAGATGTAGATGGTGGCTTATTTTATTTGGCCTTTGCAGTCATAGAGGTCGAGAACAGTAAAAATTAGTAGTGATTTTTTCTTGCATTTTTAATGTGTTGCCTTCTAGGAAAATTACTTTTATATCTGATTGGATGAAAGATATTCCAAAAGTATTGTACAGAAGATTTAGCTCTCATCACCATCACCGCTATTGCTTACGACACGTTAGAGCTAATTTTAAAAAGAGCTTTGGTCAGATACATTTACAAAATCTTTTTTGGTAAGCAGGTTGTACACTTGAAATAAGTGTGTATGATCGGATACGGGATCAAATTAAGGCAACATATCAATTTGCAGATGATTGGATTGAGAGTAGTTTGGGAAGTGATTACGTCAACCGGTAGGCACAAAGTAAAGATGGAGGAAATCGATTTTGCATGATGACAACTAATTATTCTGAAAGCTTCAATGGGGTACTTAAGGGGGCTCGAGCAATGCCCATACAGGCATTGGTTGCAAGGATATTTTATAGACCCAATCACTATTTTGTCAAGCGGCGAAAGGATGGAGCAAAGTGGTTGACGTTAATGACACCAAAAAATGAAGAGATTGTAGGAGCTCGTGTCAAGCAGGCGAGATCAACGAAGATTGTTAGATTTTTTGTAGATGAATGATAGGTTATAGACAAACTTGGTCATAATTACACCGTCAATTTACGAGAGACACAATACACATGCACTTGTAACATACCAGAATTGCAAAAATTGCCATGTTCACATGTTATAGCGGTTATGTCTAAGCAATTTGGGGGTGCAAATATTTTGTATTACACATACGCTTCTGAGTGGTATCAATCAAGCCACTATAGATATTCATACAAGCAGTGTTTCCATGTCATTGTAGATAGTCGTTATGGACCACCCTATAACGAGCTGCATGTGTTACCTCCTGAATATAAGAGACAGTCAGACGTCTTCGATCAGTACGCATAAAAGGTACGATGGATGAAGGGCGGGAATGAGATCTAAAAAAAAGATGTGGATATTGCAGACAACCAGGCCATAATAGATCTCATTGTCCTACCAATCCAAATAGATAGCAATTAATGGGTACAATTTATTTAATTTATAATTTTATTCTACTTCCTTTATAAGTCAATGCTTATATATGAAATCTATAATTTTATTCTACTTCTAATTTAACATATGTCATAATACTGACACATTTTATCATTATATGTGCAGATATTTACAGTATGGAGGCGGGTCTATTATGATCAAGATTAACACTGATCCGCGAAGATAGACTCTGGGGAGGTAAATTATATTTTCAATCATATTAATTTTTTAATGTTGTTGATTATTACTGAACATTTGCACTATTTAATATATCCAGGCCCCGAGTTATCCTGGGGGAGTGTGGTATTAGCTTATCTGTATAGGGAGATGAAAAAGTGGCACTCGTGCAAAACAAAGAATTCAATGGTTGCCTCACTTTGCTGTAGATATGATCAAGGGAGTGATTGCATTTGGGTACACCAGAGTTGAGGGAGACCTGAGCTCTCGATGGCTAGATTCCATTAGGATGTAGGTAGTACTACGTTATTTTGTAATAGATATGATTACACGTAATTTTATACATTTATTTCAATCTATATTAACCCATTATATATAAAATAGATGGAATATTTCCAGATCTTAGCAAATCTTCCCAAAGGGTCATGAAAACTTCTATAGGGATGAGCTTGATCAGATGGAGGATGAACATGTATAAAATCATAATATCTAAATATATTCAATCAATACATCATTTGTTACTGATATGTAAATTTACGTAATCTTCTTTATAGGTCAAATAGATACCCTATGAACTAGCTTTAGAGTTACTACCAGATATTTATAGGGAAGGTGAAGATATATGGCGTGCTCGAGTCCCGATTATATGTTTTGAGATTGTCGAAATGCACGTGCGTGAGCGTGTGCTCCGACAATTTGGATTAAAGCAACATATTCCAGATCTTGTAGATAGAATAGACCGAAATCCTAGAAAAGGAGCACATCATGTAAATTGGGAGCTAATTCGACATTCTTACATTCAGAATTGGGAGTTGAAGGAGGAGGTTGTAGTGATGGAGAGGGTTGACATACCTGACCTAGGTGTGTACTTATGGTGGTATTGGGGGATTACTCGCTGATGGATATTTCGGGAGAAAAAAGCACTCAAGGAGTACATACTGAGAGGTCCAGTTTGAGAGAGAGTTGGTAAGTATATATACAAAATGTACAACTATTTTGTTATTATTATTTTATTATCATCCACTTTCTAATAATCCTCTTTCGCTTTTTATCTTATAGGTACAAAAACTCGATGAGGTTGCTTCTATTGCACATGATACATTGAGAACGACTACTGAGCCGGGGTGAGGAACGCCTTCCTTCGTATCATCAAGAAGATTCAGTCCGCTCTTAGGAGGATGCATAATGCAAATCATGATTGACGTGAAGAACGTCTCATAGGGTACGAGCGTCGTCGGGTTCGAGGACACACGAGAGCAGGCTTAAGTCGTGCACATGATGAAGCTGAAGGCTCATAGGAAGCTCAAGCTGGATGTTCACAGTAGGTTCAAGTCAACGAGGATGTCATGCGCTCAAAACTTCACACACAACCGGATGATGAGATCATTTGAGCTCATGTTGAAGCTGAACAGGGAAGGGGGGATGAAGAAGAGGGAGAGGGAGAGAGAGAGAGGAAAGGGAGTTGTAAATATTTGTTAAAGTTCGGTTTACTTCATACAATATTTATGTTTTAAATTGAATGTTACATATCAGATTGATTATGGATTTTTAGTAAGTGAATTGAATGTTACGTTTGAAATTGATTATGGATTGGTATGTGTTTATTTGTGTTTGAAATTGATTGTGGATTGATAAATGTAAACCAAGAGTTAGTGCTAAACTTGTGGATTGATATGTATTAGCAAGAGTGAGATTTTCTAGGTGAGTGTGGGCTAGAAAATCTCTGCAAAATAGTCAGGGTTAGGAACCCTAACCGTTTCGTGCATATATATGTAACCCCAACCATTTCATGCATATATATGTAAACTTATTTGAGGGATATCTTAAATTCTAGTTCGGCAAAAAATTGATATACAAGTGAGGATGTTCTAGCTCTGAGACACATTTCCATCATGAAGAGGAAACCAAACAAAAGAGACAAGTATAGATTTTGGATGACACACATGCTGAGGAATTACTACAGTATGGACAATTTTTAATATATTCTTTTAGCTCCCTTACAGGCAAAGGCTCAAAATTTGACATAACTTAGATGCAATGCATATTGAAAAGAATATATGCAACAACCTATTGTCCACACTCCTCAAAATTTGACATAACTTAGATGCAATGCATATTGAAAAGAATATATGCAACAACCTATTGTTCACACTCCTATAGGACAATTAGAAATCAAAGAATAATTTAAGGGCTTAGCGAGACTTGAATACATTGAACATCCATCATGATTTGCAAGAACAAGAAATCGTCAATGGAAAACTTGAGTTGTCTTTGTCTCGCATTACATTATCAAAGGTTATGATGCAGAGATCCTGTGAGGTCCTTAAATCAGTGAAGTCGCTGGATGGTTACTGCTCTAATATTTCAAATAATATCCATGTAAAAGAGCAAAAAATTTTGGGACTTAAGAATCATGATGATGATATCCTTCTTCGCCAATTACTTCCGGTGGCACTCCATAACAACATGGCTAATGATGAAGTAACTAATATTATAATTGAATTCTGCAAATTTTTTTAGAAAGTTATGCTCCAAAGTTATCAATGTTAAAGAATCTAAGGCATTAAAAAGAGAAATAAATGAAACTCTCTACAAAATGGATGTATTCTTCCCTCTCTCATTTTTTACGGTCATGGTCCATCTTATACATCATCTTGGAGATGAGGCTCTAGTCGGAGGACTAGTTAACTATCTTTGGATGCACCTCTTAGAGAGGTTAGTTAAAATTTTAATTCAGTCCATTTACATAACATGTAATTGCTTTATCTTAATAACTCATAGATATTGCTATTTAGATATTTGGATTTCTTGAAACGCATAATGCATAATTAGGCTCATCCTAAGTGTTCAATTGCTGACCATTATGTTGTAAATAATTGTATGATTTTTGCTTCTCACTATTGCGAGGTGTACATACAAAAAATAATTCACAAATTAGTAACATCAAGAGGAAGAAAGACTATTGCAGATTGAACTTGAAAGAGGCTCATGCATTCTTATTGCACAACCTAGAAATCTTTAAAGATTACCTAAAGTAAATAGATTAACTTTAATAAATATGGTATTTTTAATTTAAATAATTATTGTTCTGTAGTCGTATCAACAAACGACATTTGTAGGAGTTGCAATTAAAAAAAATTGGCACGTCGGCATGTAATCAAATCATAAAAATACATGAAAAACATTTTATCATATAGGTCATAGCTAAAGTTACATGTATTTTAATTTTAATTTTGGAACATTTTTAGATTAACTTTATAACAATCGTTTGTGATTATGTTCAGCATAAGGTAGAAAGAAAAATATTTGTTGGTTTGCCAATATCACAAGAGATACGAATTCACACTGCACTATATAGCTAAACAACACAACAATTGAACAACTAGAAGATACTTTGGAGATATTTTATGTATATGGTAAAAAAGACATGTAGTTATGTGATGGTTAAGATTTGATAGTGTCATGCCGATGGAACAAGGGATGCATATGGTCTTAATCTTGTAAATCTAGATAAGGAGATACACCCTAACTGATTAGAAGTTTATATTCACAAAGTAGGCTACTCGATGCTTTTATATAAAAGAACCTAGGTAGCCGAAGGTTTGGATTGTATTGTATAAAGAGCGGAGCTGAGACTCTTGTTCAACTTTCTCTTGATGAAATAACGAGCGGTTCCGATGACACAAATGAGTTTATGGAGAAGTTGTTCCTAATTACTCATACCCGCAACATGTCATGTTTAATATGTATAGTCCGCAAAATGGGCTTGTCATCCGTAATGTAGGAGATTGAATGTAACTTATTTGGTACTTGTAGAATTTAAAAGTAGTTTCTTTAAGTTTTAATGTATCTGTTTTTATCTTAACAATGTAATTATCTGAATTCACCTATTTTTCTTGCATGTATTGAATAAAAGTTTAAATTATATGGATTAAAAATTTAAGTTGCAAATGAGCTAAAGGATAAGCGTGTAGTGAAAGTTCCACATCATTAGGACTTATCGCCTGATCTAGGTATTACTTTTAACATTTAAATTCATTGATATTTTATATTCCTATTATTTATATATATAT
>BQKN01067680.1:147902-179459 GCA_022839385.1 Asparagus kiusianus | reverse complement strand
CCCCCCCCCCCCCCCCCCCCCCCCCCCCCCCCCTCTCCCCCCAAATAAAGAAAGTTGAACACTCTGGCAACATTTTTCCATCCCAGTTCAGGATGGTTCAAACTTCTCTTGTAATACCCATTTGTCTAAGAGATAAAATAAGACACTTCTTGTTTTAGTAAGTACTAAGTAGTAATATGTATTTAATAACACTTACGGATTGTTCATTAGTGGTGGTATACCCAACTTTGCATGTGCGATTAGATAAACATGACAAAATACACAGCTTAATGAAAACATTCATTAAATGTATGTTTCTACTTTTAGCATTCTAGGTTGTCTCAGGTGCTATAGTAACAAGTATGTTCACTGAATAATATAGACCATAAGCAGTAAATCCATCTACTAATAAGGCATAAGATCCAGATCATCTGATAGCAAGGCATAAGATTCACGCAGGGAAAAGGAACATTGCACAGCCAGTGAATTTTGCACAACAAAAGAAATACTAGCAAGTAGCATTTACGAAACAGAAAAAGAACATCCAACCAGAAATTTGTTACAAAAGGCAGGATGAAAATTCTATGCAAATTTTCATGCACAATCTAATATCAACATGAATATTGAACTACCCAGTACTCTTTATTGGCAGGCAGTCCAAGTGAAGACCAAAGTAAACCTCCCTTTTAGACAACAATCTGATATATTCCTGACTTCGGATCAAAACCAATACTTGAAGGTATACATATTCAACCCAAACAACTACAGAAGATGTAAATTAGACAAATATATTAGTTGTAAAATAAACACACATCACATAACAGCTCTGTATCACTATGACATGAATAATGCTTATGTTTAAAACCAACATCACATACCTGTACTATATGACTATTGCATGAACAATGCTTATGCTCCTTTGAAAACAGTCACAAAAAATGTCGAAGTTATTGGGCATGTTTCTCTATTAACTAGGAACCAATCTTAATTGTTATTGGCCTCCACTGCATCATGACATGAGATGTTTGCTTTGGAACCCAAACTTGCCTTCCTATGTGGTACTTAGCTGACTCTTCCTTTGTTAGGATAACTAAGTCAGCTTTTCTGCTCTAATTGACAAGAACACAAGAAGAACAGAAGGGACTTTGTACGCTTTATTAGCTTCAACTCCTCTTGGTTACAAATGAGGCTCCATGATCTCTTTCTATATGGAAATCTCCCCTTCATATTGATGATAGGATTACTTTTCTAGATAGTTTCATACATCTTATGGCTACAATTAATTTTTATAGAGAATTCTATACAAAATATCTTCAAGAGTGTAAATACAAGAATGCCTAGAGTCAGACTGATGTGGCATCCCATGCATTGCCATGTAAGGCAGATGTGGCAACTGACAAAGCGAGCAATGTCATTTCCCCCACTCATTCAAGCAATTCCCATATTGCTTCACTTCTCCACTAGAAAACTCTATCAAGACTTTGAAATGCCTAATTGCACTCGCTGTCAGATAATCTTTCTATGAACGAAGCACTTCAATGCTTGTGGATTGTTCCCTACATGAACCACCCTATCCAACAAGATCTCTTCACCCTCTTGCTCAAACTCTGCACCGATTCCAGCAGGCGCTCTACTAAATCTCCATCCGCTCAGGCCTTTCGCATCTTCATGGTATGGTTCAACATGGTCTGGAGGGCCTGTAGAAGTTCAACATTGTAGGCAACACTCCTCACCTTCACAACTGTAAGTCATGAAATGAGCTATCATACTTCTTCATCAGATTTTTCATGATGCCCTGTATCAATCTACCATTGATAGCTTGACAAAAACTAGGTCTCCAACATTATATGATGTCACTTCCTATCGACCCATTTCTTCATCTTTCTTGCTATTTTGTTCAAGCACAAACATACTAACTCGTTCTGCTCCTACCATCCTTTAGTAACTTGTAGGTCGTCGGATTACTCTTCTTATAGCCTGTCATAATGGAATTCAAAGTGAAAGGTTGGCTACCAAGCACAGTCTCAAACGGACTCCTCCAAGTGGATTCACTCCATTGCAGGTTTTATGAGAGTAATATCCAACATCTTCAATCCTGGTGGTTGGCATTCATGTAGTGCCTCAAGCAAACCTCCAACAAAACATCCACCCTCAATCAGTGTTTTAAATATCGGCCGACATGTCGGACATGTCGGCTGATATAGCGGTTTGAGTGGGCAAGCGACAAGAATCGGGCAAAGTTAAATCGGATGTCGTTTTTCAGGTAAAAATCGGATATATCGGCTAAAAATCGGATATATCGGCCGCTTTTTCACTTTGAAAAAGTCGGCCGATATTTGTTCAAAGCGGTTCAGTCGGTTTGGTTTGGGTTCATTGAGCTTAGTTCAAACCCGATAAGACCCGATTAAAAGAAGAAAAGAAGAAAACCCTAGGGCGTTGTTCGAATCAGCCATCTCTCGTCTTTGTCGTTGAAAACTGAACGAAGTCGAAGCCTTCTCGTCTTCGAACTTGAAATCCGCCTTCGTCTTCGTCTTCGCCTTCGTCTTCGTCTTTGTCTAACGTCTTCGACCTTGAAACCCTAGGGCGTTGTTCGAAGTCGAACCCAGCAACCGTCTTTCGAGCCCTCGTCTTCGTCTTCTCTTTTGCGCCGCCTTCACGTCTTCGACCCTAGGGCGTTGTTCGAAGCCGAAGCTTGAAGCCTTCTCGTCTTCGTCGACTTTGAGCCGCCTTCGTCGACTTTGAGTTTGAGCCGCCTTTTCGTCTTCGCCCTTGAAAGCCGACTTTGAGTTTGAGCCGCCTTCGTCGCCTTCTCGTCTTCGCCCTTGAAAAGCCTTTGAGCCGCTTGGATTCAACCGTCAGCCGTCAAATAAGCCTCCGGTTCATTTTTTCAGAATCGCTCATGTTCTCTCTCTCTAATGACAAATATACTTACATTTTTTTCAGTCCACCGCTAGCTGTTGAGTTGCTGACTAAGTAAAATGAGTTGTTGATTTGTTTCTCAAAATCAGGTAAGCTTCCCTCTAAAATGGGCCTCTATCGAAGATAATGTGGAAGCAACGAACTTGCTATGAATTCTGGAAAGCTAGTGAGTGGGCTGTATGAATAGTTATATAGTTCAAGGTCATCTGGCTGAGGAGTAATAATTTTCTAATCAATATAAAATTGTCCAGATGAATGGAAAAATAATGAGTTGTATATATTGTTTACTTTTTTATATGTCTAGTCTATAAAATTTCAGGATGCAATTGAGAATCAAATTTCT
The DNA here is from genome assembly GCA_022839385.1 of Asparagus kiusianus. NCBI lineage: Eukaryota > Viridiplantae > Streptophyta > Magnoliopsida > Asparagales > Asparagaceae > Asparagus > Asparagus kiusianus. The sequence continues at coordinate 176,218 of BQKN01067680.1, read as the reverse complement.
ACAATCAGTTAGTGATCCTAAACATCATATATTTACTTTTTTATATATCTAGTCTATAAAATTTATAAAGTATGCTTATATTGAATTTAGGAATGCTTAGATTACATTTAGGATATGATATTATACATATGCGCCCATCCGATATGACAATCCGATATTTAGTCCATGTCCCCCGATATATCCCTGATTTTTGCTATCCGACATGAATTTCAGCCGTCCGACATGAACCCGACATCCGATATTTAAAACCTTGCCCTCAATATGATTTTTGAACATCTTGTTCATCATATTGCAAAATGTAGCCAATGCATTTGTTAGACCAAAAACATAACAAGAAATCCATATGTACCGCACCGTGTCACGCATATCATTTTAGGCTCATCTCCTTACACTATTCGTACTTGGTTACCCTAGTCTTAGGAAAGCTAGATGAAACATCAAAGCTTACTTGCACAACATGAAATGCTACATTTCCTAACTCTAGAACATTCTTGTACTTTTATGATTATAATATTTGGCCTGAATTCTCTAGAAGAATCAATTGTAGTCATTGGACTATGAAACCTCTAGAAGGGAAATCCTAGCTGCTGATATAAGGGGAAAGCTCCACTGAATAAAGGGGCTAAAAGGTACTCATTTGTAAGTAAAAAGAGTTGAAATTAATAAAATATATGAGTTCTCTTTTATCCTCTCTTGTGTTCTTGTGAGTTTGAGTGGGAAGACTGACTTAGCTATTCTACTGAGGGAAGAATGAGCTGAGTGCTACATGGCAAAGCAATTTTGAGTTCTAAAACAAGCAACTTGTGACAATTTCGTATCAGAGCTATGAAATCTCAACATGAACATTGAACCACTTGATGTTGGTAGGAATGCCAAGTGCAGTCCTAAATAAATCTCCCTTTAGCTGTCAATGAAGTATGTTTTCCATCTTGGGGCCAAAATTGATGCTTGAAGGTATGCATATTCAGCTCACGCAATTGCATAGCACGCAAATGAAACAAATATGCTAATTGTAAATAAACCCACATCAATGTTTCAAAAAGCGGGCGCCTAGCCCACCAAGGCTCTCGCCCAAGCAATACTTAGGCATCCTTTTAGGTCTTAGGAGCGCCTACGGGAACATCGGCTGCTTACGCAAAACTGCAACACTTAGGTCTAAGTCGTGATTTCCTGCATTGTTGCCTCCATATCCTCCAACCTCCTTCGACCTCCTTCACCAACCACACACCTCATCCAACTACGAAGACATTCTCTAATTCCTCTGACTTTTCGAAAACCTCATCCACCACTAAAAACAAAAAAAGAAATCCTCCAAGATCTGGTCTAATCATGCTTAGTGCTTTCTATAATATTGAATGTAATAAAAAAATAAAAAAGCGAAAACATTTACATCCTGCCTAAGCTCTCTCCTAGGTGCCTAGGCCGCCTAGCGCTTTCTGACATTGTGACCTTGATCCAACATATTTGTTTTGTATCACTATAGCATGGAGAATTCGTATGTTTAGAGCCCACATGACATACATCTAATGTATAACTATTGCATGAATAATGCTTTTGCTCATTTAGAATAGTCACAAAAATGTCATGTGAGAAACCTCTAACTTCTTATAGATTCCTCCTAACAATTATTGGCCTCTTCTACATAGACATGCCAAACCATCTCAATATGCTCTTCATCATTTTGAATGAATGTGAGAAACCTCTAACTTCTTGTAGATGTCATCATTTCATATATCTCTTCACATAGTGCACACATCAATCTCTACACTCATTTTGTTATCTATTTAGCATTACCTTCGACAATCAATATGACATTCCCTTGCAGAAGGTTAATATGCTAAGTAGCATTGCACAAAATTGTAACTCATGACCTCATATTTTTGTCAATATTTAGAAATAAACCTTGGGTTATAGTTTGCATATTATCTGTGAATGTTTATTTAATGTTCTTTTTATCGATACATATTTGATGATAAAGAATATGAGCTTGATGAATTATATCACAAACACCACGGGATGGACATTACTCGAGTATTGCGAGAGTTTCACCCATTCAAGCTTCAGTGGAAAAAGATAGGTATATTCATAATGCACTTTTATTTGACAAACCTAATGTTTCATTAGCCTCTATCTTCGAGCCCTCATTTCTGAATCTAGTCATAGTAACAACTTGCTGACTTTTGACATTATAAGGGCTGCCACTGACCTATCTATCTCCTCTAACTTGACCATATTTAGGTTCTTAGATTATATTAGTGAGTTAGAAGGGCCCAACCAAAGTTTGCTTAGGCTAAAAAGACGGAAAGGCTACATTTGGTAATGATTGCACTCTAGTTTGGGCAAGCTTCAAACCTCTAGTGAGTTTTTTTTTTTTTGTAAAACTGTTATTTGAGGTTCTTCTTTTACCTACTTACGTAATTAAAATTTATTATATATTGTCAAATTTAATATTTTTTATTGTAGTACAACAGTTATCCCCACTCCCAAAAAAAAAGGAAACTGGCTCCACCACCTAAAAGGGTGAAGGCCTGAAGTAGACGTGTGTATGGTGCGTTGTTTAGGGTGGGAAGGAGGAAGGGGGCACATTGAAATAAATATGTAACATAGAAAAAGAAGATAAAATACATAGAAGATGCTTTGTAATCTTCAAAAGATGACGCACACATGTTGAAATGATGATGATGAAAGTGGCTGGAACAACTATGATGCAAGGAGAAAATGATTTTTCTAGAGGGAAAAAACATGTTATAATGTCCACGAGATTGTCTACAAAACAAAATGATATAATTGGTGGTATATCAACAACTCTAGCTAAGGGTTTGGTGTTGCTATTATGTTGAATATGCTTTATTAGGAGTGATAGAATGGTGTCCGGTATAGATGGCGATGTTGTCATCAAACTCTCAACCAAGAAACATGCTACTTTTGTCAATTACTTATAAAAGGGTGCATATTCATTTGAGGAGGATGTGGAAGAATGAAGATGTCATTGAAAAGAATGAAAGAAAACTATCAAACATATTGTCAGCATAAAAGATAATTTGTTGCTAGAGGAAATTAATCCACAACGGAGTTACAACTAAACATGAAGAATTAGATATAAGGAGCATGTTTGGCAGCTGGTTAAACTAGCTTATAAAACACTGTTTTGACTTACAAGCCGCTGTAACATGTTTAGCAACCAGCTTATTTTGGCTTATAAGCCCCAAAAAAGCTCCCCTAGCCCAGCTTAGTTTTTTGTGGCTTTTAAGCTACATAGTTTGACCAAGTAAATTACAAGTTTACTCTACATTTTAAATCTTACAAAAATGGTTTTATGAATTAATTAGTACTCAAATAAATAAATAGATAAATAAATAAATAAATAGTCACCTTAAATTAAAGATGTAATATGGGATCAAAATGAGTTGTAATAGGTTATAAAATTATTTAATTTAAATTATCAAAAACACTTGTATTAATAATGCTCTAATCTCCTATACCCTGGTGCGGATTTTAGGCTGCCGTACTCATACTTGTACCCAAACGTATGTGCCCGATTCGCTTGGGACATAGCTGTTCCACTTGGTGTCGCGATTGGCAAAGAAAGAAATCAGATCTTGGGTTCTTTTCTTATTGGGTTTAGAAAAACGGTTCATTTTTAACATGTTAGCCTAATACCCACATTAAAATTTAAGGTAATGACATCTATATCCATGTCTCTCTCAAAACACTGTCCCTCTCCTACGATCTTTCAGAACTCCACCTCTTTCTTTGTCCTCAGATCACTCGAAGCCCCTTACCTCTCTGCAACCTCTCAAAGCCTGCAATCTCTTTGCCGCTCAGTGCTAAAGAGAATATTCAAGAAGATCGAGGATAAGTTATTTAATTTTGAAGATTTTGGGCTATTTTAGGGTTTTCTAATTTAATATTTAATTAAGTTTTTTCGATTTTGTTTTTGTTCTTCATGGTTGCTTTTATCATTTAAGTTTTGTTATTGTTTAAAATTTCTGAGCTAAAGTTTATTTTTTTAATCAATTTCTTATTTGTAAGGTTTATTGTTGGTTCTCATAGTTAACTGTTCTAATTTCATCATTGTTTTAAATGTCGACCGATATGTCCAACATGTCGGCCGACATATCGGTTTGAGGGCTTGACCGACACGACATGGACGTTTTCAACTCGTATGCCGGTTTTCAGGGCCAAATTGGAAATATCAGGGTCATATCAGGCATATCGGTTTATTTTTTAGCTTTGAAAAATCGGCTGATATGGTATTTTTTTAAGATCTATTTTTTATTATCGGGTTTGGGTTTAGTGATAAATACCCAAACTCGTTTGACCAGTTCTCATGTTTAAGGGTTTTTTATAAACCCGATAGAAAGAATTTATGAACCCAAATCCATATATTATTTACTTTTTTATATGTTTAGTCTGTAGAATTTATAAAGTATGCTTATATTGAATTTATGAATGCTTAAATTACATTTAGGAGATGATATTATATATATGCGCACTACCCGATATGGCAATCCGATATTTAGTCAATGTCCCCCGATATATCCCCGATTTTCGCTATCCGATATGGATTTCAGCCATCCGACATGAACCCGACATCCGATATTTAAAACCTTGAATTTCATGAAGATTTGGGCTTTTTCATCCATTTAAGTTATATTTGAGCCTTAGTGTTGGTTTTTGAAGCCTTAATATTTTGTTCTCTGCGGTTATTTAAAATTGATCAGTTAATGTTTGTTATTTAACTATTTGTAGCATATAATCTTCAATGTAATCATTGATTTTTTTCTGTAAATTGATCACACTCTACCGATTAAGATTATACATGGTTACAGTCAATGTATAATATTTGATTTGCATATGGTTACAGTCAATGTAAAATATAGTTGTGTCTCTGTACCCTACAATTTACAGATTTGCCGTATACCATACCTGTATTCGTACTCATACCCACACATGTGCAACATAGAATCTAAAGCTTAAATTTAGAGCAATGTCCTTTTGGTCATTTTAACAATAATGATAGATTATAATCCGCCTATTTGTCAATCACTCTCTTATTGAAAGCGACTTATAATCCACTTTTTTTCCCAAACACTTTGGCTTATAATCAACTTGGCTTGTAATTCATTTGTGGATTATAAGCCAAAAGCCCAAAAATGCCATATGTTACAACCTTGAAGGATGATTCTGGATTGTGAATAGAAGAATGATACTTTTTGCAGTTGTAAGCATGAACAAGAAGACCATAAACAAAATAATAATAATAATAATATTATTATTATTATTATTATTATTATAAGAAGAATAGAGATTTGCATGATAGATTGCAAAGATAGTGGTTAACCTCCATCATAAAAGAAATGATATGCCATAAGAAACAAAGATAAATAATGAGTTTCTGAAAAGAAAAAAAATTAAACAAAATACTAAAAACTAAATTAAATAGGTAATAAATTGATAGTTAAACTAATAACTAAATTGCAAACATAATTTAGTATCAAAATTTGACTAAATTTGATGGAACCACTGAATTTTAAACAACTTCGCTATCATCGGATCAACAACTACTAACCAGTAGAACAAGTTTCACAACTCATTATTATAAGTGAGTTACATATCTTTTTTCACATAATATAGACCGCTTAAACAGCACATAGCTGCTCATATGTCCCTGACCCCCTGGTGCTTAATCAGGGGCAGTTATAACAAAAGTGAGTGTCTTGGGCACTACCTTTGCTAATTATAGCTTAAACAGACACTAAGGTGACTTTTAGAAAACTGATCTAAAATTTGCCCGAGTCCCTCGCTTCTACTTACAACCCACAATAGTTCACACCTTGTGATGCCTAGGTAGAGTGCATATTTTTTTAATCTAAATTGACTTTGAACTAAAATGAAAAAAAGCCAGTTTTTAAGAAAATATCAAGAGTGCCAAATAAGGGGAAAAACAAAGAGGGAGGGAGGGAGAGAAACCAAATTTTGAAATGAGATATTAGCAGCAGCATGTACTGGTATTAAGAGAATAAGAGTGACAACAAAAGCACGAAAAGTATAAAGAGCATAAAAAAGGAAGGGAAAGAACAAAAAACATGCAAAAGGAGAAAAAATACACAAATGCAAGTCTTCAATACAAAGTCTGGCCACCATGGTCGAGGAGACAAGATAGAGTACCAATGACCCCTTCATTAAGGAGGAAAATGCAATTGCATCCTCTTTCATTTTTTCGATTTTATCTTCTAACCCTTTCGGACCTTGACTTTGATTCATGATTTGCTAATCTTTCCACAATTCTTTATCCTTATCTCTCCTGAAAGAGATTTCTAGTGCTTCTTAAAATGAGGCGGGGTTATGAATTTATGTCTAACCATCATTTTGAGTCTAAAAAGCAATGTTACATCCAAATTCAAAGGTCTTAAACTCACACCAAAAACCTGACACCATCTCCGCCGCCTTTTCCTAGCCAACACATGCGGGGGCACACCCTAGCAAGTGCACGCGCGCGCATAAACACCCAAGTTCTACTTCATATGTTATCATCTTAATTTGCATGAATACTAGGATCCTTATCTAAATCCTAACTAATAATCTTTTATAGCATACTAAAAACAACCTCAAGTATGTTGTTACATTTGTTAGAGGAATTGTTAAGATTCTAACTCCAGAGAGGAAGAGTATTAGTCGTAACTTGTAACAACACTATTTAAGCATTGATGAGAGTTGTAGTATGATGCTTGGACTTAGTAAACTTATCTCATCCCTTAAATCTTCTTCCTTTCTTTTGTTCTACCTCTCCTCTCTATTTTTCTCTAAGTTCCTCTGTTCTACCCCTTATCTATATATATATATATATATATATTGCTAATTGGATGGCTGGACGCGATCATGGATGAGGTCGAGCTGTAGTTCCTAACAATATGGTATCAAAGCATGTTGGTGATGATGTTTTGGAATACTTTGACAATGGAAGGGAAGAAATGGAGTTGTTGAAGAGCACAGTTCAGTAACAAGGGGCAGAATTGCGAGCAATGGGAGATCGAGTGGACACATTGTCACAGTTGGTGATCGGGTTTTCTCAAATTGGATCACTTATTAAGCAAGTCAGCAAGTTGACGATGGAGAAGGAAAAACAACCAATTGAATTATTGTTGGGTTCTCCACCAAATCAAAGAATGGCACCCTTGCTTGATAATGTCCCACCTCCTCCTTGTTCGTTACCACTACCAAACCCATCCTCAACAATTTTTAGAACGTCGATGTTGCCATCATCATTAGGAAGACCTCCGAAAGTGTTTACCTGGTTTTCCACTTTTTACTAGGGAAAATGTACATTTGTTGTTATATCGGGTTAAACTACTCGATTTCTACTCCATACCTGAGGAGCAAAAAGTTTGACAAGCTGCTCTTTTCCTTGACGAAACTCCCTTTCAATGGTTTCACTGGTTAGAGAAAGGGAATGGCAGATTTATGCAATGGACCGAGTTTGAGCAAGCTCTCTTCACTAGGTTTGGACCAACGGAGTTCCTCGACTACACGGAGGCCCTCCATAAGCTTCAACAGATAGGTACTTTGTCGAGTAGTTGACACAATTTGAGAACTATCAAACTTTGTTGAGGGGCTATTAGAGGACTATTTGGTGATTTGTTATGTCAGTGGCCTTTGAGAGGAGCTCCGATATAATGTTATGCTCAGAAATCCTAAGACCACGAAGGTTGGTAAAGTTATTCCGAGCCAATCCAAGAATCCATCCACAGCTACAATGTCATCTCAATCTTCCATGACACATCTCACCACAAGAGGCGAAATAGGGCCGTGATAAGGGGTTTTATTACCGTTGCGACGAGAAGTACGTAACTCAAAAATTGCTCATAGGTGAGTGTATTCCCTTCAATGTCAAGGGGGCACCAATTGGGGATTCAATAATGTGGAATTAGAGGGAGGATAGGGAAAGACATGGAAGGAATGTTGTTCTTTTAATTGCAAGGAAACTCTTTTGGAGTCGAGGATGATGCCAATGCAAGTCGAGAGAATTGTTAGGGTCCTTATCTAAATACTAACTAATAATCCTTTAGTAGCATAATAAAAACAATCTTAACTACATTGTTCTGGATGTTAGAGGAATTGTTAAGATTCTGAATAGAGAGAGGAGAGAATTAGTTGTAACAATGCTATTTAAGCATTCATGAGAGCTGTAGTATCATGCTTGGATTTAATAAACTTATCTCTTAACTCTTTCTCCTTCCCTTTGTTCTGTATCTCCACTCTATTGTTCTCTCTAAAGTCCTCTGTTCTTGACCTATTCTTTTCTTATAGACTATATTTTTGCCTATTTGGATGGTTGGACATGGTAGTGGACGATGTCAGGCTACAGCTCCTGACAATAAACTTTTTTTTCAGCAAATCGGATGGGGTTTTAAAAGCCCCAGCCATCACAAACTTCCATTAAAAGCTCCAGGTTGTTGACATCATATATATCATGCACCCCCAACACCAATAGGTGCATACACCTACAAACTGTCTGCAAACTGTCTGTTACATCAGAAAAAACAAAAGCACCAAACCACCTACATAACACATATCAAAAGAACCTAACTGTCCACCCCATCATTAACTAAATAAAAACTCATTACATTTTTAATCATTAAAAGCACAAAATACCCCATTATTCTACTTAACTTGATCATCAGTCAACCCACCTCCAGAAACAGCAACAGATTGATTTGCTGTATCTCTTACGTCACCATGCCCTGTTCTCCTCTTTCATTTCTTCACATAGCACATCATTTCTTTGTAGTTGGATGGAAGATTGCCTACCCAGAAATCATAAAACTTGTTAATCTGGTGAAGAACTTCCAAAGCATGTCTGTGTTTCTGGTGAAAAATACATGTTTCTTTCATGTCAAACATTCCACATCAAACAACACACTACAACATCCCATTTCATCCTTTTTTCAGTTGGAACACTATTATTTTTCCACGACCAAATGTCAATCACATCATAAAAATTCAAATCTTCCACAAGAAATTTATATTTCAATGAATTCCACAAGGAAGAAACATACCTGCACTCAATGAAAATGTGATTTAAGGATTCATCCTCTACAGCACACAGCACACATTTTATCTACTATAATTTTCCTTTGAAATAATCTATCTTTAGTGTTTAGCCTGTGTCTGTTAATCAACCATACAAGGATTTGTACCTTTAAAGGCACAGGAATCCACCATATACCATTTGAAGCATCTTTTAACCCCTCATCACACAGAAATGTGTACATTGATTAAACAGAATAACACCCTTTACTCTCCAATTTCCATCTTCTATTATCAACACCATCACTACCTGACCATTCCACACCATTGATAATATTCAAAAGATCTAGATAACTATAAACATTTTGTCCTTGTAATTGTTTGACAAAAGAAATCTCCCATTCCCATCCATCTCTCCCTCTTTTCCTCAAAGAAGCTACACTAGCATTTGGTTTTTCAACCAAGGCACATAACTCAGGGAATCTAGATGCTAAAGTCCATTCACCACGCCATTTATCTAGCCAGAAAATTTTTTTATTCCCACACCCCACAAAGACTGAAGTGTTATTTAAAAAACAATCTGAAGTTTGAAAGATATCCTTCCAACATTTTGATCCTTTGGATCTAAAACATTCTAAACCATATCCTCCATCATAACAGCAATGAGATCTCACCTGTTTCCAAAACACCTCCCTATTTGAAAACCAAAGCCATTTTATCAGCGAGGCTCTCTTCATATTCTTAAAATACAGAACACCCAGCCCTCCAAATTATTTGGGTCGTAACACACAAAGTCCCAAGCAACAAAATTAGAAACTCCACCTCCATTCTCATTACTTGACCAGAAAAATCTTTTCCTTCCTTTCTCAACTCTATCACACAGCCACTTTGGAAAAAGAAAAATGAACATCTAGAAAAGACGGATGGCAGATAAGATGGAATTCACTAAAATCAATCTCCCCCCTCTAGACAAACACTTGCTTTTCCAAGTAACAAGTCTCTTATCTATTTTCTCGATCAAAGAATATCAATCTTCTTTTTTCAACTTGTATGGCCTCAAAGGGACACCAAGATATTTAATAGGAAAAGAACCAAATTGACAATTAAACATAACACCTATTTGGTGTTGAGTTTCCACATTATCCTCAAGCAAAATCACTGAGCTCTTGTTGAAGTTAATCTTTAAACCTGACACCATCTCAAAACTTAATAACATCAACTTAAGAGCTGTAATACGCTCCCTATTATTTTTACAAAAGGCTAAGGTGTCATCTGCATATTGCAGAGAAAACACTTCTCTATCACAATTCTCGGGTCCCAACCCCCGAATCAAACCATTACTCTCTGCAATAGCAAGCATCCTAGTGAACAAATCTGCCCCTAAAAGAAAAAGAAGAGGAGACAAGGATAGAACATTACAAGAAATCATAGTAATTTGATATCATGCAAAATTTAAAAGTTGAACGATAAAAACAAAGACATAAACAAGAAATCAAAGTAATTTGGTACTATGATAGCAATGTCAATATCATAGATTAAAACAGTGCCATTGAAAAGTTGTGTTGCCAGCGGTATCATTAGAGAAACACAAGGATAGAAATTTTAGCATCCAGAAGTGTCAGAAAACTGACAGACATCTAAAGCATAAATCCGTCAAGCTTTATCCATTACAAATTTGACCAAGATTTGGTCGCGCTTAGTCAAATTTCGCTGGATAAACTCCGAAACAGACACCTAAAGCTCCACAGTGATTATACAAAAGCATCTAATTTTCAACTTATTTGGGGGGAAAAAAGCTTTGTATTTTCAAAATTATTCGGAATTAGAACTACGGTAACGGCAAGAAGAAAACTTACAGATACCAGCGCCGATGAGGGCGCCGCCTTCCTCCGCCTAAACCTCAGCCAAGATCGCCGGAGAAACAAGAGGGAAGCGCCGGTGATCGAGATCGAGAGAGAAGCTAGGTTAGGGATCGGGAATTGTTATGCTGGCATAACAAAAGTAAGCGGGTCGGGTCGAATGGACGACGGCTAGTGTTTTAGTAAGACGCGTAAATAACGGAAAACACCCCGGAACAAATGCTTTCTTAAAGAAAACTCTCCAGATCTTATTAAATTCTTCTTTTGATATAAATATTTTCTTTCTTTTAAAATAAAAACTTGGTATAACATTTTGACAATTGATTTTGCTTATAGCTTGAGAAGTATGTTTTTTATGTTAATGTCTTATTATTATTATTATTATTATTATTATTTTGAATGAAAGATGAGGGTAAAGATCCTATCAGAACCTTCTGTACGGTGCGGGAGGGGAGGTTCTGAGTCATGCCTTGTGACTAACAAGGGGTAGTTCCATCATTTCTATGCCCCCTTTTGTGGCTCATGGAACCTCACACGGTGCAGGGTTCTGATAGGATCCCTAGTCAAAAGGTGGGTAATATTACATCATGAAAATAGGTAAGTGTTAATCCTCCCCTAGGAGTCAACACGTGTTTCATATTAACTAAACACTAGATCAGCCTCACCCTATTAGGACGACTCGGGCAGCTTCAACACTCGAACCTTCCCAAGAAGGCTCGAGTCAAAAGGCATGCTTACTCTGTTGGTTTTGGGATGTAGACCCAAACCTTGGAACAAGCATACACAGCAGAAATTTTCTAAGTTAAGAAATCAGGCGAACTTGGCATGCAGACGAAGCAGTGTGTTCATGCGAACTTGTAGTTCAGGTGAACTTCCAGTCCAGGCAAACTTCAGTCCAGGCAAACTCCAGTCCAGGTGAACTTGATTATGTTCAGGCAAACATAAGTCTTGTAGGTGAACTTCACAGCTCAGGCGAACTTCGCAGAAAAAAGATTGGTATTCTGTTTCGGTTTTAGGGTTTCCCTATAAATATGGAAACATGGCCGCCGTTTTTGAAGCGATTTTAAGGCGCGTTTGTAGCAGTGATTTTCAGAGAAAATCCAGCACTTTAAGATCAGAGATCTTAGAGAAAGAGATAGTTGTTTGAAGGCATTATAATATTTATCAATAATTAAAGAATTTCTGGTGTGACTCCCGGGGATGTAGGCACGTTTGTTGAACCTCGTTAAATCTGGTGTTCTCTTCTCTTTTACTTATTCTTTCCTATAAGTTTTTTATTTTGCTGTGATTTCTTGCTTGTTATTCTTTCGACATAAGATCCGGAGGGCAAGGGTTGTCGTTGTTTCAACCCAAACAACTGGTATCAGAGCTTCGTTCGGAAGATTTGTGTGAGAGATGGCAGAAGAAAACAAATTGAAGATTAAGAAGTTTGACGGATCAGATTTCACCTACTGAAAGTCATAAATGGTAGACTATCTGTACCAGAAGGATCTTTACCGTCCATTGATGGGAAAAGCAAAGAGAAAGAAGGAGGAGACCGACGAGGAATGGGAAATTCTAGATCAGAAGGCTCTAGGGCAGATCTGATTGTTGCTCGCAAAATCAGTCACCCACGATATATTGAAGGAGAAGACGATTGTGGGGCTTATGTAAGTGCTCACAAAGATGTACGAGTAACTGTCAGCCGCAAACAAGGTTCATCTCGTCAAGTCGCTCTTTAACCTCAAGATGGCAGAAGGATATTCCTTTACGTTGCATCTCAGCGAGTTCAACATGATTGTTGAACAACTCATCTCAGTTGACATCATGTTTGATGATGAAGTGAAAGCCCTATTGATACTGCCGCAGTTATCGGATAGTTGGGCAAGTTGCATGACCCCAATTAGCAACTCGACGGGAAAGGAGAAGTTAAAGCTGAGCGAGGTTATTAGTATGATTCTATCCGAGGAGGTTAGAAGAAATTCATCTGAATCAGAAGGTTCGGGTTCAGCCCTAAATCTCGAGTAGAGAGGTTGAAGCCAAAAGAAGGGTAACCAGAACAGGAATCAGTTGAAGTCAAAGAAGAAGAGGTCGAATTCGAAGGTTAGGCCTATCAAAAAAAAGTGTTAGAACTGTGACCAGGAGGGTCATATGTCTTTAGTCTGCAAAGCGCCAAAGAAAGATGTGAATGAGCAGGAGGCTCATATCGTGCAAGATGCCTTGATCCTTGCTATGGACAGTGACACCGATTTATGGGTTATTGATTCGGGAGTCTTATTACACGCTACTACTAATAGGAAGCTTCTACACAACTATGTAGCAGGAGATTTTGGGAAAGTATAGTTGGGGGAGAACGAGCCTTGCAGTATTGTGGGAAGAGATGATGTGCAGATACAAATGAATGGCTCTAAGTGGTGTTTGAAGAATGTCAGACATGTACCGAAGCTGAAGAGGAATCTTGTTTCAATTGGCCAGCTTGGAGCAGAAGGCTATGTTTTGATATTTATCAGGGATTCGTGGAAGATTTCCAATGGTACTATGGTGGTTGCCCATGACAACAAAACCAATACTCTCTACCTAACTTCACATGTGAGCGATACCCTCGCAGTTGCAGTTGGCAAGGAAAGTGCAGATCTGTGGCACAATAGGTTAGGACACATGAGTGAGAAGGGTATGAAGATTCTACACTCTCAAGTAAGCTATTCGGCATCGATTCAATGGAAGTTGGTGTTTGTGAAAACTGCATCTATGGGAAGCATAAGAGTGTCATCTTTCAAAAGAGTGGAAGACCACCCAAAGCACATAAGCTAGAGCTTGTTCATACAGATGTATGGGGTCCAACTAGCATGTCTTCTCTTGACGGTTCGACGTACTATGTCACCTTTAGCGACGATCACTCGAAGATGGTGTGGGTATACTTCATGAAGCACGAGTTAGAGATGTTTGGGATCTTCAAGAAGTGGAAAGCGATGGTAGAGAACAAGACAGATCTTAAGGTGAAGTGTCTGAGATCGGACAATGATGGAGAGTATAAGCTGGAGGAGTTCAAGAAGTTATATGCTCTGAATGGGATTTGTTTAGAGAGGACTACTCCAGGTACACCGCAACAGAATGGCGTTGCAGAGAGGATGGATAGAACATTAACAAAGTGTGCGAGGAGCATACAACTACATGCAAGTCTACCTAAGACGTGGGTGCATACATAAACTTATCTAATTATTCATGGGCCATCAGTTCTATTAGATTTTAAGATTTAGAAGATGTTTGGAGTGGTAAGAAAGTTAATCTTTCACACTTGAGAGTCTTTGGTTGTGTGGCATATGTTCATATCAGTGACCATGTCAGGGACAAGCTAGAAGCTAAGTCACAGAAGTGTACATTCATTAGATACGACATTGATGAGTTTGGATATCGTCTGTGGGATGATAAGAACAAGAAGATCATCAGGAGTAGAGATGTCATATTTAATGAAGAGGTGATGTACAAGGACATGGGCAATACTAAGGATAACTAAAGCAGTGGGAGCAGTACTAAGGATGCAGGTGGAACCGAGTATATGGATTTGGAGGAACTTCCAGATAGGGAATACAATGTCAATTCTGACCGAAGAACGAAGACGACTCCAGGTGCAGAGACGACTACCTGGGGCAAGGAGCTTTGGAGGTCATCTAGGGTACCCAAACCGAATTTTAGATATCTTTTGTCACTTGATTACTTACTTTTGACAGATAGCGGAGAATCGGAGTGATATGATGAGGCTATGCAAGTTAGTGAATCTCAGCAGTAAGAGCAGGCGATGTAAGAAGAGATGGATTGTCTCCACTCGAATGAGACATAGGAGTTAGCTCAGCTACCTGCACAGAAGAAAGCTTTACATAACAAGTGGGTCTACTGGATCAAGCAGGAGAGTGATGGAAGCAAGAGGTATAATGCCATATTAGTTGTGAAAGGATTCCAATAGCGGGAATGAGTAGATTATACGGAGATATTTTCCCCCATCGTGAAGCTTACAACCATCAGAGTGGTGTTAAGCTTAGTAGCTGCTAAAAATCTCTATATTGAGCAGTTAGATGTGAAGACTATCTTTCTTCATGGTGATTTGGATGAAGAAATCTATATGAAGTAACATGTTAGCTTCATTAAAGAAGGAAAGGAAGAGATAGTGTCTAGGCTCAAGAAGAACTTATACGGTTTGAAACAGGCTCCAAGACAGTGGTACAAAAAGTTCGATAACTTTATGCAGAGCAATGACTATGGAAGATGCAATTCAGATCATTGTTGCTACTTCAAGAGGTTCGAGTAGAGCTATATCGTGTTATTGTTGTATGTAGATGACATGTTAGTTGCAGGATCATGTTTACAGGAGATAAATAACTTGAAGAAGCATTTAGCAAAGGAGTTTGCTTTGAAGGATCTGGTACAGCCAATCAAATTCTTAGGATGTGAATCAATCAAGATGAAGCTGAAGGAATGTTGAAGTTGAGTCAGGCTGAATACATCGAGAATGTACTTCAGAGATTCAACATGTAGAATGCTAAGCCTATTGGCACGCCCCTTGGAAGTCAGTTCAAGTTATCTAAGGAGCAATCACCCAAGACGGATGCAGAGAAGGAGTTCATGATTAGAGTGTCATACTTATCAGTCATTGATAGTCTTATGTATGTGATGGTTTGCACGAGACCGGATATCACCCATGTAGTGGGAGTTGTGAGCAGGTTTGTAAGCAATCTAGGGAAGCAACATTGTGAGGCCGTAAAGTGGATATTGTGATACTTGAGAGGGACTACGGATATGCCATTGTGTTTTAGGAGAAAAGAATTGGTACTACGTGGATATGTGGATACAGACTTTGTCGGTGATCATAATACGAGGCGAAGTACCACGGGGTATATTTATATCTTAAGGTCAACAGCAGTGAGCTGGGTCTCACGTTTGTAGAAGATAGTAGCATTGTCCATGACTGAGGCAGAGTATGTCACAGTGACTGAAGCCAGCAAGGAGATGATTTGGTTGACCAGATGTCTGGAAGATTTAGGTCTAAAGTAGGGGAATGTGTGATAGCTAGAGTGTTATACACTTACCAAGAACCCAATATATCATGCCAGAACGAAGCACTCTATGTGTGTTACAACTTCATATGCTCGTTGATAGAGGATGGGAAGTTACAGTTAGAGAATATTTTGGGGAGCCAAAATCCTGCAGATATGTTAACAAAGGTAGTGATCATCGAGAAACTAGAGTTGTGCGTAATTTTAGTTGGCCTTCATGCGTAGGAGATGAGGGCAGAGTCACACTAGGTGGACAGGAGGGATCACCGAGATGATGTTAATTGAAGAACTAAATCTTCCAGGAAGGAGAAGACGCTTACGAAGAAGGCAGGAGTTCAAGAGAGTTCGTTTTAATGGAGGTTTGGTCTTCAAGTGGGAGATTGTTGGTTTTGGAGTGTAGACCCAAACCTTGGAACAAGCATACACAACAGAAATTTTCTAAGTTAAGAAATCAAGCAAACGTGGCATACAGGCGAAGTAGGAAAAGCAGTGTATTCAGACGAACTTACAGTTCAGGCGAACTTCAGTTCAGGCGAACTCTAGTCTAGGTGGGCGAACATAAGTCTGGCAGGCGAACTTCGTAGTTCAGACGAACTTCACAATTCAGGCGAGCTTCACAACCTGGCCGCCGTTTTTGAAGCAATTTTAAGGAGCCTTTTTAGCAGTGATTTTTAGAGAAAATACAGCACTTTAAGATCATAGATCTTAGAGAAAGAGATAGTCATTTGTAGGCATTGTAATCTTCATCTATAATTAAAGAATTTCTGGTGTGGCTCCCGAGAACGTAGGCACGTTGGCCAAACCTCGTTAAATCTGGTGTTCTCTTCTCTTTTATTTATTTTCTCCTACAAGTTTTTTGTTTTACTGTGATTTCTACTTGCTATTCTTTCGACACAAGATTCAGAGGGCACGGGTTGTCGTGTTTCAACCCCAACATCTTGAATATTGCCGTTGGATCGACCCTACGCCTCATCATTCCACAAGGCCTAGTTGAGAACCTCTGAGTCTGAGAAGACCGAGTAAAAAGTCGTCATTTATCGACCTTCTCGTAAGGCTGAGATGAGAGGCGATTCGCCCTTGAATTCTCCGCTGATATTATATCACCATCACATTAAATGCATGGTCGAAATCATCATTACTCCAGCCCCAAAAGCCTTTATGACTCATAGGGCTCCATCAGCACTATGTTTCCTTTATCACCATCACATTAATTGCAAGGTGACTCATGCCATTTGTAGTCGACACTTGTAAAGAACTGCTGTTTCAGTCAGCTGTTTAGACTTGGCCAAAGTTACTTAAATACCCCCCAGGATTTGCTATTAATGAGAGAACTATGTACTACATGAGGTAAGCAATCTCTTGCTAAAACCACACAATCATACTTCTTCTCCACTCAAGCTCATTGCTGACTTGATCGTCAGAGGAACTATCGATGATCCCAACTCTGATCCTCTCACGAGTTATTTGTGTGCAAAACTGAATCCTCTGGTCAAGAATCAACTGTCTGAAGAAGATTGAGGAACCCTAATACACTACACTAAGTTTTCTTGTTTGATAACTGACATCAACAAGTAACTATCTTGGTGTTTCACTAATAAGAGGTAACCAAACAAACATATGTATAAAAGTCGCAGATACTAACCGAGTCAATATTGTAATTTCCTACAAGTAGCACCTGCCACATATTAATTTCTCATATTTTAAAACCAGATATTCATGTTGTGATGATATCAAAATGTTTCCTACACACTTTCATCATTAGCTTATCACTTCAGCCAAGGACTTCTTTTTTCCAAAAAAGATGCCTGAAGAAAAAACATTAAAAAGGCATAAAAATTAACATATTACATCTTTACTTTAACTGAAATCCTTCTAGATTTTGTTTCATCGCGTCTTTGGTGCACACATGAATCGAACCCAGGCCCTCACGAGAGAGTGACATGGTTTTACTATGTGATCAACTAGGTCGCCCAAATTCTTCTAGATTTTAGGATATGCCATATGTGTAGAAAGATAAGAGGAGCACAGGGAATTAGCCGATGGACTCAAATCCTCTTCTTGAGTTCTTCATGTAGACAAATAAATATTACTGTTGATGTCACTTACCAAACATGGGGTTTATGTATGGATTAAAGTTGTATTAGGGTCCTCAAGCTTCTTCGAATGACTGGTTCTAGAGCCTGATATCGTGTCTTGCACAATGAAAAGTTCATGAGAGGGGGAGTTGGGTTTTCCGATTGTCCCTCCGACGATTAAGTTAGTAATTAATCTTGAGTGGAGATATATAAAGTGAAAAGGGGTTCAGATTTGCCTGGAAAAAATCAGAGATGTAACCTCATGCAGCGTAGCTTCCTTTTATAGAAGATTGGAGGGGTAAAAAGGTAACTCTGGCCAAGTCCAGATGGGCAACTGAATCAGCAGATACCATACAGGTGTCGGTCACTGAAGAGGGTGAGTCATCCAACTATTTTAATGTAGGGATGACAGCAGGTGCTTGGAGCTGACTGGGTCTGATGAATCATAAAGACTATGGGGGCTAGAGCAATGATGACTTTGTCAGAGCAGTTATTGCGAGGGTAGTTAGTTGTTAGCGAAGGGATCGAGGAAACTATTGTCTCTTTAGTTGTCTGGTTGAGGGCCGACAAACACCACATTTTTAGTCGGCCACGCAAGTTGTCGGATTGAAGTGGTAGGCCGAGTGCGAGTACTTATACGATCGATTTGGTGGGTAGGCTGACAAGTATCACCTTTTTAGTCGACCACGCAAGTTGTCGGCCTAACGGGTCAGTTACAGAAGCTGCTCGGGTTGTCTGGACTCTGATCATAGTTGATTAGATGAGGAACGAGACACGTGTCTGCCCAATAAGGTAGTTTTAACATTTGGTGAATTATTGTCATAACAATCACCCTTTTATGTTTAACTTGCATTGAAACCTTTACTTAACTTAACTTGGGTTAGAAGTAAGAAAAATAAAGCTTTATGGATTTTCTATTCTGCGAAAAATTAGTTTTCACACGAAGAACGAATATTAAATCCATCATGTCCATTAATATTGATTAAATCATCATAAGATAGGATAAAAAAATAGGAAAAAAGAAATCTCAGATATTTATTATCTAAAGAGACCTGCAACTGAAATTGTTTACAGATTAAACGAAAATAATATACCAATTAAACTTTTTTACTTTCTATCAAAATTCATTTTCCTGGAAACTATTCCGTACACAGATGGGTTAGTTCAGGGCTAGTTGGGCTTGAAGATATGCATCCGCACTTGCAGCTCCTTACTTAAATTTTGGGCTTGTTGGGCCTCAACAATAACTTTTGTATGTATACGTATATATACATTTCTTGGCCAAGCCCAAATGCATCTTGATTCCTTGCAACCGTAGACAGCTGAACCACGTAAAAACCTGAAGCACGTGCATGAGCACATGCAGTCTCTCGTGCATGTCGGAAGAAAAACCTTTGTTATTACGAAACTGTGGGCTCTAAACCATCTTGGATTAGCTGAAAGTTAAGCCTGAGATTAGGATTTAAAAACACTGCCATTACTTCATCATCAGCTTAATCAATTCCTAAGGCTAGTTGCTGCCCTGTCCCTAGACTTGTCATTATTTTATTAATAGTTGAAGAAGTAGCCTAATTATATATTATAATAATTACGATATTAACCCTATAGATTCAGGTAATATAAAGTTGGTAAATATGGTTCACATGCGAGAATAAATGCTCTGGTGTGATTTGCATTTTCACAGCTCAGTGGACATAAAAGAAAGATATTTCCAGATAATCTATTACCAGCAAAGGATTCTTTGATGGTTTTTGCTTACTTATATCTCTAAAACTTTAGCATTGTAATTATTTATTTTCTTTAGTGTTTGTTTAAATGAGCTAAATGCAATTTAAATTTATATGTTGATAATTGAATTGATAATGTAATCCGAAACCAATTTTAATTATCATGTTATTGAGGCCAACGTGAAACTATGCTTGACCTGAGAAAGTATAGCTTGGTAAAAGTAAAAAAAAACTTGAAAAAATAGGGTTCTAGAACGAAGATGAATAATTAAAGCTAATAAGATAAGATTATTGGTTAAAAGTGAGTTAAAATGATAAAAAGAGAATATGCTGTTTGTTCCTAATCCTTGATAAACTTACAAAAATCATAAACTAAAGATATGCTAATTCTAATATAATTTTATATGATGAAAGCATCCATATAAGAATATAAAGGTGCTTAAATTTTTACAAAAATCCATTCTAAGGATTCCTAATTTACTAAAAAAATTAGATTATTCTATGAATTATTCAAAAAACAGTGTTTTTAATTCTTATTATTTCATTTTTTTATTGAGACATCATCAATACTTCTCTACCTTTATCTTTTTTGATAAAATTAGACTACTTCTAGATACTGAAAAAGAATAGTAAAACCTTAAATTAGAAGTTAAATTTATATATTTTAATAAAAGAATATCAAACAACAACTTTTTTCTTTGCTAAGTTTTAAAGTTTTAGTCTTTTTTTGTGATTTTGAATTCGTAAGAGTGTGTTTTGCAAATTTTGAAACTTTGAGATTTTTTTTAAAATTTTAAATTTTAAGTTGGGTTCTTGTAATTTCCATACTTCATGTATTAGTGGTAAGTTTTTGAATGTTAGGATATTTCTTACAACTCTAAAATTTTGAGGGTAGTTTTTATAATTATTAAAACTTTTTTGATTGTTTGTTGTAAAATTTAAATTTTTAGCGGTCTGTTAATAATTATCAAATTTGATATGTACTAGTTATACGTTTTTAAATTTTAGGATTTTTTGTGATTTTTATCTTTTGAAGGAGTTTTTTTTTGTAATTTTTATAACTTTGAGGTTATTTTTTATAAAATTTAAATTTTCAGTGCCTGATGAAAATCCCTTGAGTTCATCTTTGTTGTTCTCAAGTTTTAAAATTTTAGAATTTCATAGCGTTGTTTTATTATTTGAACTTTTGAGAGTATTTCTATAGTTTTTAAAATATTAAGGGTGTTAATTATAAATTTTAAATTCTTTAGATATTCCTGCTAATTTTTAGATTTCATTTTGGTTATCTTAAGTTTTGAAATGGTCTAGATGTTTTGTGAAATTTTAAACTTCTAAGGGTATTTTATACAATTTTGAAACTTTTTGGGGTTTTGAATGCTTTATATATTATAGCATATTACTTCTTTACCTTAACAAACTAATACCATAGTACTGCTTTATGTATTTTATTAATCTTATTTTTTTAAATTATTAAGTAGTAGGTAGTTCACATGGTATTAGAATAGAATATAATTATGATTAGGATAGATTAAAATTTAAATAAAATATTCAAAATAGTCAAGGGTAATATTACCATGAAAAGCTTTTCCCAAACTCGTACTATTTAAGGGAGTATGATTCATCCTAGAAACTACCCCTAGAAACTATCTTTAAGACATATTTATTTATCTTGAAAGAGTTTTTTTATTATAATCAACCACATGGGCTGGGTTTTCAATTAGGTTTTTTAGTCATTCACCCCACTTAACCTCCATTCACAAGTAGAAAAATGAGCAACCTTGACGGATTAACCTAGATAAAATTTTTCCGTCTAGTTTGAATCAAACTAGATGAAAAACTTCCATCTAGGTTAATCCATCTAAGTTGCCTCAATCTAGTAGAATTTCAATCTATGTTGGCAACCTAGATGGAAAGTAATGTTTGATTATTAATATTTGTGAGGCCCACTATCCTAGAAGAAAATTTCCGTCTATGATGGATCGTAGATGGAAAATTTTTGTATAGGATGGTGAGGACCTACATAAATAACACCCTAGCCTTAGCCCGCCGCCTCCACCTCGTTCTCATAGTACTTTTATCACTCGATCTTAGTGCTCTCTCTCTCTCTCTCTCTCTCTCTCTCTCTCTCTCTCTCTCTCATGAACCCCCTCGCTGTCCGTCCTTCACCGTTGTTGTCGATGAGGTCAGTCAACTAACCCGCCATTGTAGATGAGCTCCATCGACCAACCTGTAGAAAGCTCCCTAGTTTCATTCGACTACGCCGCCACCTAAAAGTATGTGTCGATGTAGCCACCGCTGTTGTCGCCCGTCGTTGATGTACCCATTGTCATTGCCACCTGTCGTCTCTGAATCTCACCACCGCTGCTATCGCTCGTCATTTTGGGCTCTAGCCACCGCTCACCTCCTCTTCTCACTCAATTAAAGATGCATTTTCATGAAACATTTCAATTTTTAAAATTTTCATAGTTTATTACTCAATTTTGTCCAAATTTCCTAAATTATAACCCAAAATGAACAAGTATGAATCTTGTAACCCTAATTGGAAATTTTTTAGCTATTAACCCTAATTTTAAACTCAAATCCAGCTACATTTTGCCCAATTTGAGAAACATTTATAAGCCTAAACCTAATTGAACACTTTTCAACTAATAATCCTAATTGAACACCAGATCATGATAGCCAATTTACACTAACTTTCACACATACTATGAAAATATGTGATTCTATAAGTTTGTGATTTGAAAATTTGTGAATTATCAAATAAATATTTTTCAGAAAATAGAGTGATGTATAACACATTATGTTATAATAATGTGTTATATATCCAATTTAGATGAAAAAAAATATAACATTATTCCAAGAATCCTATCCAATAATTGCATCCAATTCTTTGGACTTATAATATAAAATAGACGACTCAAATTTGGATAGAAAATTAAGTTTGCTACCCAAAAATGATTGTTTACTTTATATTATAAGTAGAAATAATTAGTACTGAAATACGTAATTATTAAATCTATCCAGTTTGAATGGGTTAAGAATACAATAGTGTATACATCCAACTTTATATACTTGTATGTTTTTATTTTTTAAAAATTTTGGTAGCACATACTCGTTGTTATCCGTGTACAATAAGCATATGTTATTCTGCATTTCGATCTATTACTAAATATGTATAATAACATCCACATGATGTACGAGGAGAACAATGGGTAGGCTATAGAAATTTTAGTAAATGAAAATATACAAATGATAAAAAGTTAGATGTAAGCATAACTATACTCTTAATGGAATAGAAGTCTTTCCTATGACAGCCGCTAGCGTGTTCTAATTAATCTATATATATATGATTCAATTTTAAATTAGAAGAAAAAAATACTTTTGTTGTTAAATGATACATGTGTATAATTATGATGTGTGTCATAAATTTACTTGTAGAAGTGAGATTAATTGTAGTTACTAATTATATGTAATCTACAGATGTGGATAATTCTAGATAAGCATGGATAAATATTCCTCGACTTGAAAGATATCTTAACATGTGATATAAGGAGAGATGTGATGCATTCATGCAGTATGCCAAAATAAATTTTAGGAATTTAAGTAGTGGTGCTATGTATTATCCCTGTTATAAGTGTAGGAGCATGAAGTTGCAAAATAGAAAGGATATAAACATTTACCTTGTAAATTCAATATTTGATGAGAAATATAAATGTTTGTCATGTCTTGGGGAAAGTTGTATTGAAGATAAGGAGCCGAATGTGCATATTGGTATGTCCGGTGGCTTATGGGTAGACGATACAGAAACAATGTCCGGTGATATTTTTTCTCATCCTACCGAATATGATATTGATTATGATGTTGAAGATGATATTGGAATGTGACATCAAAGATGGTATTGAGATGATGCTGAAGAGGTTAGAGATATCAAAAGTATAGAAAATTTTGAAGATATACATGCTTTTGCAGACATAAAGCGAATAATGAAGCTACTAGAAGATAGTGAAATGGACCTATATAGAGTAATGCTGAGTACTCCAGATTTTCATTTATGTTGAAAGTCCTACATATTAAGACCCTTAGTAGAATGACTGACAATTACTTTGAAATGCTTCTTAGTTTACTTCGGACAGTAATTCCTAGAGAAGAGGTTAGCATACCCAAAATAACTTATTAGGTTGAGAAGATTGTTTCGCTCTAGGTTTCAATTACAATAGGATTGATGCGTGCCTAAATGATTATATCCTCTACCATAAAGCTAATAAAACCTTTAGGAGTGTCCGACAAGTAGAATTTCTAGGTGAAAATAACACACAAACTCTTCAACACAGTGAACAATAGAGATAGAGAGGATGCAGAAGAAGATTCCAATAGAGGTGCTTTATTATTTTTTGTTGGTCCCTAGATTGCAATGATTATATATGAACAAAGACATTGCTAAGAACATGATGAGACACCCTGCTGATGTTTTAGCTTGGAAGCATGTTGACAAAATTTATTCATGTTTGCTAATGATTGCAAAAATATCAGACTAGGCCTATCTAGCGATGGAATTCAATTTTTTCAAGGTTATGAATCAGGTTGGCCTATGTTGCCAGACTATATAATTTATCTTCATTGCTTTGTATGGAATAGTCGTATATGATACTCTCATTACTAATACATGGTAAGCATGCAGTGGATCATGATATTAATGTCTATTTAGAGTCGCTAACTGATTAGCTAAAATAGTTATGGTAGGAAAGTGGTTTAATTTACATACTGTTAATTTACATGATGTTCTAATATGGATGATTAATGATGTTTTAGGTTATGCTAATATGTTCGGTTAGTCTACAAAGGGCAAGTATGCTTGCCTAATATGTGGTCCGGAATTTGAATCCCTTCAATTATCGCATACCCGAAAGAGCTATTATTAGTTTAATCGAACGTGATTGCCCTAGAGTTATAAATATAGAAATCTTTTTTACTATGTTTCATGGCATAATTGAGACTAGAAAGAAGTCACATTAGTTGACTGGAGTTGAGATTATAAAGTTGCTTCTAGAGTTTCCAAAAGAAAGGTTTGGAAAAAAACCAATATACTAAGTAGGACCTACATGAACTAAGAGATTCCTTAAAGAATAAAAAGTCATTAAAATGTAAGAGAATAGTTCGAAGAGTGCACATTGAGAAAAAAGCTGAAAAATTGCCTAGAGGATGGACTAAATTCTGTATCTTCTTTTGGCTATCTTACTGCAAAAGGTTAAAATCTAGCACAACTTAAATATCATGCATATTGAGAAAAATATTTGCTACAACATAGTATCAACCCTCCTACAAGATGCCAGCAAGTTGAAGGATAACCTACGAGTTCGCTAAGACTTGACCGCATTGAATATTCGAATGATTTGCAAGCACAATGTGTTGGTCTTAAAAAATTAAAGGTACAAAAGAGGAAACTCTTAGGCCTAAAAAATCATGATTTTCATGTCCTTCCTCATCAATTGCTCTCAGTTGCACTACGTAATAATATGGAAAAAGAAGCATCGAAGATTATTATTAAGTACTGTAGATTCTTGCCCTAAAGTTATAGATGTGAATGAATTTAAAAAACTTGAAGCTGATATTCGAGTAGCTCTATGCAATATGAAAATAATATTTCCTTCTTTATTTTTCACAATCATGGTCCATCTTACCCATAATCTAGCAAGAGGCGCTAGAATCGCAGGTCCTATAATTTACCATTGGATGTATCTGATTGAGAGGTTAGGAGTTTCATCACCTTTATTAATTATATATGCATTTCTTACATGTAATTCATAATTATCAATGCTTTTCAAATTTTTAAGATATTTGGGTTCTATGAAACACAACATTTGCAATCGAGCTCATCCAGATGGTTCGATAGCTGAAGGATATGTGGCCGATGAATGCTTTTTGTTTGCATCATGTTATATGTGCAAGAATAAAACCACGTTTTAGGTACCAACTATGGATAAGAAGCTTAAAAAATATCCAAGATCTTTCTTAGTTTAGATTCATGCATATGTGTTGCAAAATCTTATTTTTTTCCAAGACTACCAAAGATAACAAATGAAATTAGTAATATGGATGCTATTTAATCATTTATTTTTAGTTTACCATTACAGTCTAATATTGTATTAATAGGTGACATCTAGAGAAGCTTAAGAATAAGATAATTGGTCAGAATGCAGCACACAATATTAAAAAACATAAGAAATAATTCCTAGATTGGTTCAGAAATGATGTAAGTGTTGTATAATATAATTTTGAACTTTCATATTATAATTTTAAGTTTAATTTGTCTTAAATATTCTCTAATATTATTTGGGTTAGGTTGAAAAATCACTTCTTGATAGCACAACAATATCAAATGAAATTATCATTCATGCACAACATCCTTACTACGAAGTAACATATTATAGTGAACACCTCGTCAATGTGTATAAGTTATGAATGCTAGAGACCGATGATAGGAGGGTAGCTCAAAACACTAAGGTCATGGGTTATTTTGCTCAATAATATTTTTCAAGCACAAGAGATCAGAATCCAGTTCTAGCTGACATACTGTATTATGGCCCAGTAGAAGACATTATGGAGATAATCTACGGATTTGGTAAACAAAAATAACGTAGTTACATGATGTTTAAGGTTCAGCGGTGTCCTACAAAAAGGCAAAAGGATCATTATGAGTTTACACTTATTAATCTCAATAAAGAAATATATCTAGATAAGAAAATTTATTTTCATAGAACAAGCTAAATGATGCTTCTATGTGATAGATCTAAATGTCATGATTGATTGGGTCATTCTGTACAAGAAGCCAATATTCACTATTCTTCCTAATAACAATGAAGAACATGATGAGAAAAATGAAGATATTACAATGAACCAATTAGGTCATCTAATAACGTTTGGCAAGACTTCTCCTACACACAAAATGTGGCGCTTAATATGACTAATCCAAACTTAAATTGACATTTTGAATCTTATTATAGGCGGAGACTCTGGCTAAAATGAGCAAACAAATAGAAGGCAAACAATAGCAAATATATTGAGACCATCTTATGGAAAACAATTGTAATAGGTATGAACTATATACAATACATTAATTTTAAAAAAATTCTCTGATAAAACAAATTGCAAGTAAATATTTATCTTATGTGCATGTATATATTTCTTGTTTTGCACCTTAATAATTTAATTTGTAGGTGAGGAAGGTGAAGCTCTTTAGTGAATCCCATGATCGATCATGGAGTACCATCTAGACATAGGTGATATTGAGGAGACATCACTACCACCGTCTCCTCATGCATGTATTAACTATTCAATATTTTATTAATTTTTGGTAATTTATTATTTGTCTAGCTGATATTATTACTTGGTTGATAACATGGTTTACTCAACATCCAGCCCCACTAGTGCACCGTCAGCACCATCCCCTAGGATAGATATTAAGTAGTTAATATTTTATAATGGTTAGTTATATTTTTATATTAATTATCTTCTTTAATTCTATGGATGACCCGTGACACCCTCATTTTCATCTTCTACATTTTAGACTGAGTTACGTCCCAAGACACCTAAGTTTTGTAGTCTACCCTTTCCTCCAGACTTGATTAAGTCTAAAGTTAAAGCAATGAAGAACTACCCAAGTGCGGCGAAAAAGTTACAGAAATTAACACCTATGATGGAGGCTAGAAAATTTGCTGCACTCATAGCTAAAAATAGGGAGTTCAGAGATCGTGAATGGTAAATTTAATAATTCCAATTTATCCATTCATGTTTGTACATTACGTGCTATATTATCATATTATTGTCATTGTAGGTGCTAAGCCAGATCGCAGAGAAGGATGGCATAGTAGGAGCAATCCTAAGTCCAAACAACCATCAAGAGGTATGAGAGTCATTATTTTGTGGAACAATGATGTTTTGCCTATAAGGTCTTGGTTAACAAGATTCAATAATTATATCGAGGTTCTCGTATGGAGATCAAGCATCATCAATCCTCATTTTAATTTTCGTGAACTACCATGGATGGCCTACGAGGACATATGGAGAGTGCTTATGGTAAGTTTGCATTACTTTTGTCTTTAAATTCATTATTGATATTTAATTATTCTAATTATATATATATATATATATATATATAGATATATAGAGAGAGAGAGAGAAACTTATGTCAACTTAAGTGGACGTCCACTAAGTTTCTTAGCCATTGATGATCACTTGATTGAGCTATATTATGGATGATCTGTTCTGTTAAACTTGATCTACATATTCTAAAAACTCAACGCACTAAATTTGGGGTGTACCCGTCGCGGTTTGACCCTTCATCCACTCGTATCAATTTTAACGGTTTCGAATGAATAGAACTTTTTACATGGCTCGACGGAGGGTCAAACCATGACGGGTTTACCCTAAATTTTGTGTGTTGAGGTTTTAGAATATGTAGATCAAGTTTAACAGAGAGTATCATCCACAATATAGCTCAATCAAGTGACCATTAATGACTAAAAAACTTAGTGGACGTTTACTTAAGTTGACATAAGTTTCTCTCTCTCTCTCTCTCTCTCTCTCTCTCTCTCTCTCTCT
>BQKN01067680.1:119704-137416 GCA_022839385.1 Asparagus kiusianus | reverse complement strand
AGAGGTCGATGTACCTATCTTGTTGTATCCGCACGAGTGTGCACAGAGGTAAAGGAACCTATATCTTTGTTTCCGTATAGTTATGCGCATAATTTGAAATGGTTATCAGTGTCATGCACGAATGTACTATTAGATGAGAATTTTAGAAAAGTGATGATTTTTATAATTTGATAGCCGAGTATTTGGCGGACGCCAAATGAGACATGACTCATTGTTGAGATATTTGATGACCGAAATATTATGTTATGCGAGTGCATGGGATGCATATGCTGACGTTGGTTATGAGGCTTTACTCTTCAGTATTTCTTGCTTTCAGTTCTAGTTTGGGATTAATATTTAGTTATCTACTATTTGAGATATATGGTATATACATGAGGGTTTCCTTGTTTAGATTACTTCGCTTGACGTACTATGTCTCGTGTTGTAGATTTTTAAGTATTAATTCTATTAGATACGGGAAAATAATTTAGGTAGACTATGTTTAATAAATAGATCCTCCACTACATGTAGTAGCCCTTCCCCTAGGGAGGATGGAGGTGATCTTGCTTTAGCGCTCTAATGCTTTTTCTTGTTGCTCTTTTTATTTTATTTTTCCTTTCAGGCAATTCAGAGCATCAAAGAGTCGCATGATGACAAATCTTTTACTTAGTTGCCGTCTTATAAGCTAGTAGATGAGACTCCACAGTAGACAGACCTTATGTTCAGTTATTAGAGTTTCTCTTTATTCTTCTTATTTTGTAGAGGCTATAAGCCTTGGTATATTCTTAGTTGATCTATGTTGCGATACATTCATGTATTTCATGATGACAGATATGTTTCAGACTTGTTTATTAAGACATGATTTATTTATGAGATATTCTTTCTTATATCATGTCAGTTGTAGTTATTATCTTTCCTTTGGCTGTTTGTACCTACATTTTATTTTTAATTCCACTAGAGGATGTTACTGTGATTGGTGAAACTTGTTGTTGCTCAGTATGAGTGCATGGTAGGTTTGACATCTCTAGGTTCATCCTGGACTGCAGTCATGTGTGAAACCAGGGGCATCACAGTTGGTATTAGAACTCTAGTTCTAGTATCCTTAGGATCATTCCTGTGTCGAGTCATGGAGCTAGAATAAAGTTTTTTAGGATTCATGTATAGAGTCCGTTAAGAATTCTTAGAATGAGTGAGGACGTAACATGTGTATATTTCAAAATTTATGAATTTTTTCATGACAATAGTGATACTTTGGTTATAATGTAATTGCATGAGTTATATATGATATGATATATTTATTACTATAAGTTATTTATATGCTTTCGCCTAAGGTCTCGATACTGTATCTTATGAAATTATAGATGGCCGGGCGTGGATGTGGACGAAGAGGATCACATACACCGAGAATTAAGAAGGATAAGACAGAGCAATAGCAGGCTTTGCTTGAGGAGCAGTAGGCTCCGATTGAGTAGCAGGCTCTATTTGAACAGCAGGTTTCGCTTGAGCAGCAGCAGGCATAGCAGGCCCTCACCCGAGCCATAGCAAGCTCCCCAATATCTGATAGACCATATGGCACCCATTGCAGCCAGACTCGTAGTACTTGAGGAGCGAATGGCGAATCAAACCCTACCTATTGTGCCACCACCAGTGATACCAGTTATTCCGATTGTTGAGGAGTCCCCTGTGGTTACCCCAGGATGCACTCCACCAGCGGTCACAAGTAGAGCTGCCAAGCAGGAGGCATGGCTTCGACTGGTAGAGAGATACCAAAAGATGAGGACACCAGAGTTTTAGGGATCATCAGACTCACACGTGGCCCACAAATGGAAGGAGGGTGTAAGTAATATCCTCGATTTGCTTGGTGTGGATTCATTGCAGAAGCAGAGACTAGTGGCTTACAGCCTCAAAGGTGATGTCGGAGGATGGTATTGACTCCAGTTCACTCCAGAGTATAGAATGGTTCTTACTTGGGAGGATTTCATATATAGAATGGTTCTTACTTGGGAGGATTTCATATATTACTTTGATGAGCAGTTTATCTCTTTCGCGACACGGGCCGGGAAGGAGCTAGAGTTGACCAAGCTAGAGTAGGGGGATATGACCGTGGTGGAGTACGAGAGCAAATTCATGAGCCTACTTCATTTTATGGGTATGTGGCAGTTGGGAGAGCGCCAAGCACATATGTTTCTTACGGGACTTCGACCTTGTCTCCATCGCTACCTAGTATCCAAGATATTCTGTTCAGTCAGAGAGGTAGCGGATGCAGCCATCTCTCAGGAGACCAAAACGGTGATGTTCTAGAAGGCTAGAGAGAATAGTACAAAATCTGGACAACAAAGTGATAAGGGCAAGGGTAAGAGACCTTTCACACCACGTGATCATGGTACCAGTGGAGCGATAATGGAATGTATCTTTCTTGTGAATTCTGTTCCAGCTTGAATCTTATTTGATTTAGGAGCCTCGTATTCTTTCATATCTTACACTTTCATGGATAAGCTTTAGTTAGTTGCACATCCCTTAGATGATCCATTATCAGTTTCTACTCCTCTCGGGGAGGTGTCCCTATTAGAGAGTGTTTGCAGGAGATGTGTAATCAGTTTAGGAGTCTGAGATTATTATAGACTTGATCATTTTACGAAGGGCAGATTTTGACGTCATTCTTGGTATGGAATGGCTTTCGTCATACCACGTTAGTATCGACTGTTTCGCTAAAATAGTCAGTTTGCAGGCATTAGATGGATCAGAGTTGATCATAGCGACCTCTCAGGGTAACCGATTTGCGGAGTCTTTTCTGGCATACATCGATGAGGTGTTGTTACGGCATAGGGGTACCGGTTTGAGCGAGACGCGAGTAGTCTCCGAGTATTCGGATATCTTTTAGGACATATCAGGATTACCTTTAGTGAGAGAGGTCGAGTTTTGTATTGAGTTATAGCCCGAAACGGCACCGATTTCCTGAGCACCTTATCCTATGACGCCGGCTGAGATGAGGGAACTACAAACCCAGCTAGATGAATTATTATCCTAGGGTTTTATTTGACGGAGTTATTCTTCATGGGGAGCACCAGTCCGTTTCGTGAAGAAAAAGGATGGTAGTATGCGATTGTGCATCGATTATCGTGAGTTGAACAAGGTTACTATCTAGAATAGATATCCGCTACCGAGGATTAATGACTTGTTCGACCAGCTACAGGGAGCGCAACACTTCTTGAAGATTGATCTTCGTTCTAGGTATCATTAATTGCGGGTTAAGGAGATGGATATTCCTAAGATCGCCTTTCTGACTCGTTATGAGTCTTTTGAGTTTCTTGTCAAACTATTTGGGTTAACCAATGCACCCGTGGTATTCATGGATCTTACGAACCGGGTTTTTTGTCCATACCAATTTGTGATAGTGTTTATTGATGATATTCTTATTTATTTGAGATCGGAGGTAGAGCATGAACAACATCTTTGTCTGGTTTTGCAGAGTCTACGAGAGCACAAGTTATACGCCAAGTTCAACAAGTGCAAATTTTGGCTATCTGAGGTTAGATTTCTTAGCCATGTCATTAACAGAGAGGGCATTGCAGTGGATCCCGCTAAGGTTGTGCCAGTACTTGATTGAGAGCCGTCGACTATAGTTACAAAGATTCGTAGCTTCCTGGGTTTGGCCGGTTATTACAAGAAGTTCATTCAGGACTTTTTGAAGATTGCGATGTCTCTTACACGCCTTACGCAGAAGGGTGTATAGTTTAATTAGAGCACGGAGTGCTAAGGAGCCTTTGAGATATTAAAGGCCAAGTTGACTACAACGCTGGTATTGACTATTCCGAGCAGTGATAGGATATTCGTCGTTTATACGGATGCGTCGTTAGTAGGTCTAGGAGACATTTTGATGCAGACCCAGAGAGTAGTGGCATATATCTCATGACAGTTGAGGACACATGAGCATAACTACCCCACACACGACTTAGAATTGGCAGCAGTGGTCTTCGTATTGAAGACATGGAGGCATTACCTGTATGGGGTACAGTTCGAGTTATTCACAGACCACTAGAGTCTGAAGTATCTATTTTCTTAGAAAGAACTCAATCAGAGGCAATGACGTTGGGTTGAGTTTATTAAGGATTACGAGTTCATGATTCAGTACTATTCGAGGAAAACGAATGTCATAACAGACGCTTTGAGCAGGAAGTGTCGATGTCAGTTGCGACTTTGAGGTGATCGTTATATTGAGATCTTCATACTCTTAGTCAGTTTGATTTTAGGCTAGAGATTGGTAGGACTAGTGTATTTTTGGGAGCTATGTCTGTACAGCCATCTTGGTGTGACAGGGTAGTCAGAGCTCAACTAGAAGATTATTGGATTCAAACTCGAAAGGAGGAGATTACCAAGGAGCTCAAAGTTGATTGGACCGTTGGGATAGATAGAGGCCTTCGGATGAAGGGCCGATTAGTTATGCCGTCAAATGCAGAGCTAAAGAAAGAATTGTTAGATGAAGCACATCATACCAGGTACACAGTGCATCCAGGCATAACAAAAATGTACAAGGACCTGAAGAGATGATTTTGGTGGAGCGGTATGCACAGGGAAATAGCAGAATATGTTGCTAGATGTTTTACCTGCCAGCAGGTGAAGGCAGAATACCAGAGACCCGCAGGAACCCTATAGCCTTTACGCATTTTAGAGTGGAAATGGACAGATATCTCTATGGATTTCATAGTAGGGTTACCGAAGTCGAAGAATATGGATGATTCCGTTTGGGTGATAGTTGATCGGTTAACGAAGTCAGCATATTTCATACCAGTGAGGACTACCTACACCGTTGAGACATGAGAGAATCTTCATTCGGGAGATAGTTCAACTTCACAGAGTCCCAGAGAGGATCATATTGGATCGAGACTTAGTTTTTACTTCACATTTTTAGAGGAGATTCCAGGATTCATTCGGTAGCAGATTATCATATAGCAGTGTGTTCCACCCGCAAACAGATGGGCAAACAGAGAGAGTAAACCAAGTGTTGGAGGACATGTTGTAGGCTTGTATTTCAGACTTCCATGGTAGCTGGGAGGACCACATTTCCTTGATCGAGTTCGCTTATAATAATAGTTATCAAGCGACGATTAGTATGGCTCCATATGAGGCATTATACAGGAGGCCTTGTAGATCCCCGATTTGTTAGGTAGAGCCAGAGGATAGCTTATTACTTAGGCCAAAGCTTGTGAGGCAGACTACTGAGAAGGTAGCATTGATTAGGGAGTGCATTCTTTCCACTCAGAGTCGACAAAAGTGCTACATAGATTATAGACGATGACCTTTGGAGTTTCAGGTTGGAGATTTTATCATGTTGAAAGTATCACCAATGAAGGGCATTTAGCGATTTGGTAGACAGAGAGAACTTGCCCCAAGATATGTTGGACCATTAAAGATTATAGAGCCTGTTGGAGCTGTATCATATAGATTAGATTTTCCAGCATTGATGTCAAGTGTGCATAATGTATTCCATGTGTCAATGCTCAAGAAGCATCTACGTGATGAGGAGCAGCAGAGGGTGATTGATATACCTAAGATTGAGATTCAGATAGATTTATCCACCATTGAGGTACGGTTTGCATCCTTGCGAGAAAGGATAAAAAAACTAAGAAATAAAGTGATTCCCTTAGTGAAAGTTTAGTGGAACCGAAGCGGAACTGAGGAGGCTTCTTGGGAGTACGAGGAGGATATGCGTCCGCGACTATCCACACCTGTTTGAGTAGGTAATTAGATTGATTTAATTATGCTTTACTCATACACATGATTGTCTATATTGATATATTTATATCTAACACTAGAATGTGGGTATAAGTACTTAACTCCTAATCACTTAGAACACATAGTATATATACGAGGGGTTTCTTGTTTGAATTTTTCACCCGACGTACTAGTTCTACTTAGTTAGGGGTTAAATGAGAGCACTCACATTCTAGACTATTAAATATAGATACTTTTATGATACGGTTACAGAATTTTAAAGAAAAAAATTCTTTTAAGGGGGGAAGAATGTAAAACCTTAAAAATTTGAATATTATATGATAAATAATATTAAATATGTTATGTTATGATAAATAGCATATTTTTTTGATATTTAAGTATATCAAGAATTGATTAGAGATCAATTCGATGTATGCATATACAAGAATAGTATAAATCAGTATAAACAGATCCTTAGTAGTCGACTACTAAGAGCACGTAAGCATTATACATATTCTATGAGTTACAGTGTAGTCGACTACTAAGGAGAGTAGTCAACTATCGGGGATTCCTGGACGTGCCAGGTTTTAGTTTTTGGATTGGATTTGTGTTGTTTTCGAACCCGGTTGATAACCTAACTATATAAACGTGTTTTAAACATAATTCCTGAGTTTTTCACATTAGTTTTCAGCCGCCTCTTTCCCCTTAAACCCTAGATCTGAATTTGTGATTTCCTCAAGGCGTTTTGAGAAGTGACTTCGAGCGGAAGGCAAGATCGAGGGTCGTAGCTGAAGAGAGGAGTTGGTACAATGTTCAGGAATCAACATAGTGATAGAGGTAAGATCTCCTGCATCCAAACCTTACCCATAGTGTTAAACATATGTCTATGAAGTAATACAATTATTTTAATGCATAGGTTTTCTGTTTAACATGACAAAAGGTAGATTTGTGATGTGAAATCTTAATATGATATTAGATCTATGAATTTTTACTTGTTAGTATTAACAAGAACGTGATTATGATCACTAGGTTGTGTAGATCTTCATTTATATCTATTTATCTATGCATTAATCATGCTTAAAATCCTAAATTTGTGATATAAAGGGGATTACATGTAGATCAAGATAAATTAGACCCTGGATTTGGGATGTTTGGTTCTGAAATCATGATTAAACAAAATTATATTAGTTCTAGTCTAATATGCAAGCATGTTTCATGTTGACCTAATCGATAAATAGGCTTTATGTCAAATATTTATTTAAATAAGGGGGTTAATCTAAGTTGGTCAAATTAAGGGTTAAATAATCATGGTGATGATTCTTTTGTTTTGTATTTACTAGTTTATAATGTGTTAAAGTATGAAAAATCGCGCAACGTTTGCACATGTTCTATTGGTGCATGATTCTGTGTAAGTTTCGACTTAGTAGTCGACTACTAAGTGAAGTAGTCGACTACTCAAGCCTGAATTGACTTAACAGAGACTGAGTCAATATAGAGTAGTCAACTAATGTTCTTATTAGTCGACTACTAATTCATGAGTTGAGTATTACAGAGTCTGGTGGACTCAGTATAGTCGACTATTAAGCTTAGTAGTCGACTACTAAGGCTGATTTTCTATATTATGTATTGTTTTGTTTTGAATTGCGACTATGAGCTTGAGTTACATGTTATAGACATAATTATAAATGAATAGTGTTATAGTACATGTGGTATTTTCCTAGTGAGGGATTTTATTAAGTATTAATTTGAATTCACTTTTCCTACGACATTGTATCCACACTAGTGTACACAGAGGTTAGCGAACCTGTATTATGGTTTCCTCATTCGAGTGTGCGTAGAGGTTTGTGAACCTATATTGTTGTATCTGCACGAGTGTGCGTAGAGGGTGATGTACCTATGTTGTTGTATCCGCACTAGTGTGCGCGGAGGTTGATGTACCTATGTTGTTGTATTTGCACGAGTATGCGCAGAGATAAAGGAACATATATCTTTGTTTCTGCATAGTTATGCATAGTATTTGAAATGGTTATCAGTGTCATGCACAAATGTACTATTATATGAGAATTTCAAAAAAGTGATGACTTTTATAACTTGATTGCCGAGTATTTGGCGGACGCCAAATGAGACATGACTCGTTGTTGAGATAATTGAAGATCAAAATATTATGTTATGCGAGTGTATGAGATACATATGCTGACATTGGTTATGAGGCTTTACTCTCCAGTATTTCTTGCTTTCAGTTCTAGTTTGGGATTAATATTTAGTTATCTACTATTTGAGACATATGCTATATACATGAGAGTTTCCTTGTTTAGATTACTTCGTTCGACGTACTACGTCTCGTGTTGTAGATTTCTACGTATTAATTCCATTAGATAAGAAGAAAATGATTAGGTAGACTATGCTTAATAGATAGAGCGTCCACTACATGTAGTAGCCCTTCCCCTGGGGGCGGATGGAGATGATCTTGCTTTAGCGCTCTGACATTTTTTTGTTGTTCTTTTTATTTTATTTTTTTCCTTTTAGGCGGTCCAAAGCATCGGAGAGTCGCATGATAACAGAGCTTTTGCTTAGTTGCCGTCTTATGAGCTAGTAGATGAGACTCCACAATAGACAGACATTATGATCAATTATTAGAGTTTCTCTTTATTCTTCTTATTTTGTAGAGGCTATAAGCCTTGGTACATTCTTAGTTGATCCATGTTGCGATACATTCATTTATTTTATGATTACAGATGTGTTTCAGACTTATTTATTGAAACATGATTTATTTATGAGATATTCTTTCTTATATCATGTCAATTGCAGTTATTATCCTTCTTTTGCCTGTTAGTACCTTCATTTTATTTTTGATTCCACCAGAGGATATTACTATGATTGTAAAACTTGTTGTTGCACAGTGTGGGTGCATGACAGGTTTGACGTATTTGGGTTCATCTTGGACTGCAGCCATGTGTGAAACCAGGGGCGTCACATTGCAGGTTTTGATGAGGCTTGAGCATAAGAGAAATGCTATAGCTGCAATTTGACAAGTTGTGTAGATTGCTCTTTGTATAGTTGACAAAGCATCTATCATGTTGTTAATGTGATGTAGGACAAGAAGTTACATCAGATTGAAAAGTCAAAGTGTCTGAATAGGCCGAAATTTGCACAGCTCAAGCAAAACAGGTCAATGAGCAAGACTCATCTCTTTGCCATGAGATCCGCCATTTTTTGGGCATCTAAGATTGTTGAGAGCCTGAAATTTGTAGTTTACTACTTTATTATTTCTTGTTGGACAATTTAGTAATTTTATTTTTAATTTCTTTTAGGGTTTTATGGTTTTTTTTAAATAATTTGTAATTTGGCAATGACCATCATCTATTAGAACTGAATAAAATTTTCTCTTGAAGAGATCATAGCCAGTTTTTAGTGTTTTATCTTTGAGGAAGTACTCATTGTAAGGCTTTCTTAGAGGAAGTCCTCCGGATTAGACTTTCTTTGTTTTCACCGTTGCGTCATAATGCTTATAGCGGATACCATTCTATTAAAGGCCAGTTCTGTATTTGTACGGTGGGTGAAGTTTGGCAAAGGGTTGCGGTGAGATGAGGGTTTATACTTTCCTATTAGATTACAAATTTCAGCTACATATACACATTATGCACTCTCATCGCTCTTAACTCTTGTTAATGTTAAGTGATCACACAGTCAATAATATCTGCGGTTGGATATGGGTGAGGTTGATGAGAGGCCGCTTCCTTCTCTGAATATCCTATTCTGAGTTGGGTTGCTGAAAAGCCTACACATGTAAAAACACGTGAGAGGACGGAGACTGGTTGCCCCGTGGCTCCTCTGACAATCAAGTCAGCTAGTGAACTTGAATGTGGAAAATAAAAAACTATGGGAGTTCTTGTGTGTGCAAATTGTAGATTATTCTAAGTAGATTAGATCTTCAGATCAGATAGACAGGAATCAAAGATCAAGATCCAGATCCAGATCCGAGTAGATTGATCCCTTAAATAAAGGAATAGTACCTCTCATTTATAGTGGTGTTGGAAGGGCAGGACCGTCATTGTGGCCGGGCATAGGATGGTGGTGAAAAGATGCGGGCTAGCGGCTGAGTCAGCTCTTACTTTACAAGTGTCAGCTAGCGATAGGAGGAGAGATCACCTCGACATTAAATAGGAAGTGATCGGAGGCATGACCGTACTGATGTAGTCTGATGAGTCATGAAGACTATCGAGACTAGAGGTATGATGGAGCCCGCCAAGTCTCAAATATAATGCTGACACGTTGTCAGTGGGGGGATCTCGAGGCCAAAGTCCTTTAGCTTAGTCGAGAAGTAACGCCTTTTGAGTAGTCATCAGGAGGTGTCGATTCAGCTGGTCGACTGGACTCGTTGTGATTCATTTTTGACAAGAAGGACGACAAGTACCACCTTTCGAGTCGACATAAGAGAATGTCGACTCGACGAGTCAGCTGAGCTGTCGTTCTTGTTGGTCTTCGGCTGCCAACTTGATTGGGGCATTGCATGCTGTTACAGGTTGCCTCAAATACTCAAATCCATATTGCTTTGGAAGTTCTATTTTTGGTTGGTTTGTTTCAAGAGTCCTACTTACATTAGACTTTGCACAACCAATCATATTAGATATTTATTTCTACTTAGATTCTTGTTGGATTTTAGGACATGTGGACTTTTATTCCTATTAAAACTCTCATTCCTTAGATAACAAGGAGCTGGGATCTTCAAGGCTATATAAGAACAGTCTTTCAAGCCAATAATAATCATCAATCTTCAGAGCACCAATCAAGAAGAGAGAGTTCTTTTGTGAAGCCTATTTGATATTCTTATCTTTTGTTCCTTTAGTTGAGACTTGTATTAGGCTTTTTAGGGTGTGATTTAGGATTGAGAAATTGAGAGTTCCACTTTGTATTCCTCACAATTAGTAAAGCTTTTCTCCTCCTTCGCCCGTGGACGTAGGCTACAAGCCGAAT
This sequence comes from Asparagus kiusianus, assembly GCA_022839385.1. Lineage (NCBI taxonomy): Eukaryota > Viridiplantae > Streptophyta > Magnoliopsida > Asparagales > Asparagaceae > Asparagus > Asparagus kiusianus. The sequence goes on along the minus strand of BQKN01067680.1, from coordinate 126,751 downwards.
CACGTATATCTTTGTGTTCATGTGTTCTTGATATTTTTCGTGCTCTCATGTGATTGATATATACTAGCTTATCCTGGGGAAATTGTCATAACATATGCAGATGTACACCTATCTGTTGCTGGCAAAGGGTCGCACTTAGGTGATTGAGAACACCATAACAACTCTCATTTATATCAAACCCAAACAACAACTCTCATTTATATCAAACCCAAACCTCATCCCCCCGCCCCCCCCCCCCCCCCCCCCCACCCACACACATACCCACCCACCCTCATTACTCTCATTTGTTTACAGAGCTCTTTCTAGTTCTAATGTTTCATTTTTAGGATTTATTGTTTAATTTTGTCTTTTCGATCGAGTTTCAAAGAAATCAAGTTCACACAACAAAAAGTTTTATGAAGAGATGATGACATGTACAGTGGCATACACAGAAATAATTTCTTAGGGGGCCGGATGAAAGTATCTACTTAGCAGAAAGTTAAATTAAATATTATAAAAGAAAATTCTAAATACGTGAGCTAATTTCCTACTTAAGTAGGCTAAAACTCAATCGGGTGCAAATATTTATTGATTATGGAGAACAAATTGTAAGTGCATGATACTTTGGAGTGTAATTTGCATAATGCTAAGGCTGCAACTTCGCCAACTTGGTTGTATATGCATCTACACTGGAGTAATTAATACAATGAAAATTTTGAAAGGTGTTGAGTTTGGTAGGGGTTATCATAGAGTTTATAACTGAACAACTTATAAGATTTTTGGAGATCTGATTTAAAATATACATTACTTTGGGAACTTATTTAACATATTATAATTTGCTAATGACCTTAACCCGTTGTGATAAGTAAGGATTCTATGAGAACAATTTATATAAAGAGGTGATTTATACTGTTCGAGAATGATTAGAATGCTAGTTTGGGAATTACAGCTCATTTATGTTGGATTTTTTGGTCAAAATCACTTTTCAAAAATGAGTTTTCAAACTATTTATTTATTAACTACTGGTATTTTTTAAAACTTCTTAGTAGCGTAGTGGAAGTTAAAGTTTTGGTGTTTCAAAAGGTTCTGTGTTCGATGCTTGCCACGGCAAGCCGAGAATTATTTTTATTCAATTATTTCCTCACAAGTTCTAGTGGGTCGTGGGCTGTAGCCCAATGGGCTAATGGGCTGGGGATCAGAGCTAATCGGGCTAAGGTGCTAAATGATACTTTGTAAGACGAACTTTGCACTTCGCACGGAGGCATCGGGGCTATGTGGCTGCCACGCAGGCTGCTTTGCAGCACTCGGGCGAGCCTCGCGTTCACAGCTCACGCGACCCTCGCGTTCGCAAGAGGGAACACGACCCTCGTGTTCGCGCGAGGCTGGCAGCGACCCTTGCAACAGTTACAACAATTAAGTCATTTGCTGTTATATTCATAATTGTCACTATGATTTGTAACAGTCAAATGACCCTTGAACTGACTTTAGAGACCTATAAATAGAGCCCCTTGGAGCAGCTCTAAAGATACAGAAAAATACATTAAAGTGTTTAACCTGTTGTGCTGCTGTTGTAGAGTTTGAAAGCGTGCAAGCTTTAATCTGTGCCCGAAGGAATAGAGCACTAAACCGACCGAAAGGTTATTACAGACCGAAAGATCTTTGTCTTAACTAAAAGGTTTTTTGAACCAAAAGATTTAAAAAATCAAGGTGATCTTTGCCTGAACCAAAAGGTTTTAACCGAAAGGTTTGGAACCGTAAGGCTTAATAGATCGAGGAGATCTTGACAGTACTTGGTAGGTGCACATCAGTGTATTGTATTGCTGTTCCTGAAAACAGTTTGGCATTAGAATCATTACATCGGAGTAGGTCAAATATTGTTTTAAGCACAACGTTTCATAAACTCACATCAACTAAATTTGAAAAAGTTCTAAAATATAACACTTCAGCTCTCTAACTGATTTATCTATTTTATTCCAGATTTAATGTGAGTCACATATGCTGACAATTTATTTATAGTGTAGACCACCACACTCCTATAAATATGATTTTGATAGGAGCTTTGCTGCACCATGAGAGCATAGTTCAGACTCTTCAACGCAAAATTGAAGAAAGGCCACGTCAGCAGTGGGGCAGGTGGACCCCATGAAGACAGCTAGCACTGTAGGCGGTCAGATTCCGATGCTGGGAGCGGCCGTCTTGTTCCGAGTCAGCTACATGATTCTACACTTAGGGGCTGTTTGTTTGGCTGTTTTGGCCTTGGGAAGCGGCCAGAAAGCTGCCAAAATGGCAGCTTTCTGGCTCCTTCCCGAGGTCAAAACAGCCAATTTTCAGCCACCCAAACAGCCCCTTATGATCAGGAGGCGGAAAGGGAATGGGAGAGTTGTACGGACGAACGTGACGTGTACCCCAACCAGTCACGTGACGAGGAGGCACAGTGAGAAACATTACTTGTCTATTATTCATATGGTTGGTCCTCCGACCACACCTAATGACCATCTAAACCAACATTTGTAACAAAATCTTCCAAGATATCTCTTCCATTTATCGTTTCAATATGTGACCACATATAAGTTCGCATCCAAAGAAATTGCGCTGTAAATTAAATAATCTGGAGGTTTAAAACCACGAATTACCATTAGGTCCCAAGGCATTCCCGAGACAATTAGCTAATCTAGATGGGTTAGTGACCCACCCACCATGAGGGAGTTGTTTATGTGACACTCAGAAAAGAGCCCCTTGTAGGCTCGAAAATAAAAGAAAAAAGCTAAGAATAATATTTTTAACCAAAAAATAAAAAATATTAAAAACTAGAAAATACCCTTCTACTAAGAAAGAGGATTATCCATATTAAATTTTAGCCAAAAGGGATTCCATTTACCCCTCCAAATTTGACGGTCAAACCATGCCTAAAATACAAAAAAAATTCTTTGACCACAATTTTCAAGCCCACACAATTAAATTTTGTAAATCAGACGTAGGTCATATACGCTGTCTTAGGCATCCTATGTGGCCCTGACGATTTTTGAGAGCTCCGAAACAACTTGGATTTGCACAATTCCTAGTTGTTTGAAGTTCCACTAATCTTGATCCTTACTGCATCGAACTAGTCCATGCAGGCTAGAGCAACGTCTAGGGCTGCATCAATTACTACTTAGATACGAATAGAATTAAGATAAAACACTACCAAAAATAATAAAATAATACTCTCAATCTTATAATTTTAATAACCCAAGAAGTTAAATGGAAATACCACCATGACAAACTTTTTGATCCACCACTACATGCAGTGTTGGGAATTGGTCTTGTTAAGGAAACCCTAGTTGAACTTGGATTATGGATTGAATTTGATTGGAAAGAATCAATTACAATTGGAATTATATTCTAATAGGAAGAGAATTAGAATTGATGATCCAAGTCAAAGATGAAGTACCACAAGATTTCAAGAGAGGAGAAAGCTCTTTTAATAACCCTGTAAAGGTTCATTATGTATCAAGTTATACGAAAACCAAGGAGAGTTGTATATTGTAAAAGAGAAATAGAGAGAACTAAGGGGAGAAATCTAGGATTTATGAGAAATCTTTTGGTGAGCTTAAGAGAGAGTTTCTTGCGGATCTATCTTAGATCACAAGAACAGATTATCTTGTAAATTTCATGTCTTTGTCCCTTAATCTATTATTCTATAGTAGATTGCCTTTTCTCTTTTGTTCAAGTTAGTATTTTCTTAGTGTTTTGTACATCGCCCAATGATTGATTGGCCTATAAAGAAGGAGGAAATCTAATTAGGGTATTTAGCAATGCTTCTCCAGGCTACGGTTCCACCTTGATCTCTGATTGGTGTGCAACTATCGATGTCGGGTTTTGAAATAGTTGCTTTTAGAGCATAAGGTGATGCCAACAATTGATATCAAAGCTAAATTTTGATTAGATTAGATTTATCTTTGAAGAAAATTTTAATCTTTGTGCATGGAATCGAAAAGTTCTTTTGTGATGAAAACTGAGATTGGAAAGTTTGATGATAAGATGGATTTTAGACTTTGGTGGAAAAGGATGGTGGCGGTCTTGAGACAACATTACCTTGATCAAGTTTTGCTAGGGATGGACACGAAACCAGAAAAGCTGGCAAGTGACAAGCAGAACATGATGGATCAGAAGACACAAAGTACGATCTAATTGCTTTCTCTTATGAACTGGGCCACCACGTAACCAAGAGGATAACTACATTTAGTATATGGAAGAAACTTGAAGAGTTACACATGGCTAAGAATGCATCCACCAACCTGTACTAAAGTAGTAGTCGTATGGACTATAGAGAAGGAAGATACAATAGTGTTGGAGCATTTAAGCAACTTCAAAAGAATAGTTACCGAGTTAGCAGTGATGTGGTTAAAGACTAAAGATGATGACAAATCACTAATTTTACTGAGTTCTCTTCTAGTGAGTTACAGATATTTGAAGACATCACTAATCATAGGGAAAGGGACAATCACCATCAATGAAGTCAAAGTGGAACCCCACATGGGCAATTTTCAATGGCAACAGGGTGTTAGTGATGAGTCTGGCTCTAGTGCTAGGTTGGTATCAGATGTACGAGGGAGATCTTCAAATAGGACAAGTTTGCGAGCTAAGCGGTGCTTCTTTTGCTAAAAGAAGGGTCACATGAAGAAAAACTATTTCAAATGTTGAAAGTGGTTGATGGAGCAAAAGATGGGGATCATATGACCAAACTTTGTATGGAGCAAGTATTACGAGACGCATTAGCAATTTTAGAGGAGGAAAGTCAGTGGGTCACGGTGTTGATGATTTTCAGGAACAACACTTCTTACAGCAGTTGGATATTGGATTCTAGAATATTGCTTAACATATGTTACAAACAAGCCTGTTTGACTCATTGTGCAAGGAGCCAAGGAGACTATCCACACGGTGGATGATGGTCTTGGAGAATGTTCCATTAATCCCGATAGCAAGGAAAAATCTAGCATCTATTAGGGTGTTTGACTCTACGGGCTATCGAACCCAAATGCATGAGAATCATCATAATATACCACACTAAAAATTCTATCCTAGTTGGGAAAAAGTGTGGAGATAGCTTATATCGGGTGTCTAAAGGAACTAGTACTTAAGGTGGAGCTTCATTTTCAAAAATGTGTATGACTACAAGGAAGAGAGGTTTGCTCTGAACTTAGATTCTAAGGAAAAACTGAAATGGGAGTTCAACTTTAAGTGGAGGATTTAAGAAAAAGTCTGCAATAAGTAGATCGCCAAGCTTGGAGTGTGTAGCTATGGAGGTTGATATCAACTTGTCAGAAGGCTTAACATCAATGCATGAGCGGTGATTGCTCCGCTGCCCTTCGGAAGAAGGGGGTTTAAGGTTATCTCTTGAAGGTATTTGTTCTCTACATATTTACAAGTTTGTAGCAAAAAGTTATAAGGAAGGATCAATGTTTCTAAAGGTAGCTTCATACAAGCCATAGATGGAGATTATTGGGAAATAGTCTTATATTACAGGAAGTCCTAGCCGGACTTTGATTAGGCATTGAATTTAATTTGAAAGAATCAATTATAACTAGAATTGAATTCCAATTAGAAGAGAATTAAAATTAATAATCCAAGTAAAGAAAGGAGTCCTACATAAATTCAAAAGAGGGGAAAGCTCTTTAAAAACGTCTTAAGAGGTTCATTTATATGAAGACATAGGAAAGCTAAGGACAGTTGCACATTTTAAGAGAGAAGTAGACATAACTAAGCAGAGAAATGTAGGCTTTGTGAATGATCTTTTGATGAAATTAAGAGAGGGGTTTTTGTGGGATCTATCTTAGATCACAAAAATATATTATTTTATAATCTCTGGCAAGAAGACTTAATTCTCTTTTTGTGAACGTAGACGATTGCCAAACCACATAAATTCCATATCTTTATCTCTTGATCTATTACTCTGCGATAGATTGCATTTTCTCTTTTGTTCGAGCTATTATTTTCTCAGTTCCACATCATCTGGCGATTGATTGGTCTATAAAGAAGGTGGATATCTAATCAAGGTGTTTGGTAACGCTTCTGTAGGCTACACTTCCCCATAGTTCTCCGATTCTTGCTCAACGATTGGTGTCATGTTGTGAGTGACGTATGCCAACATGCAGAATGTAGCTTCAATACACCATGCTTGAAAGTCGCCACCATTAGTTAATATTTTTCTATCTAAATACAACCCAAATCTCCGTACACCATACTTATGCGCATATCGTCCGTAAGGATTTGGGTCGTCTTCACTATCTAAAAGGTAGTGGAAGGACCACTATATAATCACAATCATTGATTATCTAGTTGGTGGTTGTGATTTTTTCTTTGAGTGCAAATTAGGAATGAGTGCAATACACGGGGGTATGGTGATTGTTATATTTAGATTGTATCATAACCACCTACTAAGTAATTAACGATTGAGATTAAAAGTAGTCGTCTCTTCACTACTTCTTTATAGTGGAGAGGATCCAAATCCCTTCTGTAATTATACAATTAAGATGATCGAGTATATATGGTGGATTCAGTGCGTTCCTATGAGACACCAATCCTTGGGCATATGTCCATGCATATGCTTCCCTTCATCTTCTTTGTTTTTATCTTACAAGAGCTTTTTTAAGGGGGGGAAAAAAAAAGATGAGGCCTACACAGAAGACCTCAGCCCTTTTAGTTTAATACTAGTGAAGGGGGCACATGCAATTCACGTACCGGCTCCATTTAGAATTTTATGCGTAGTGGTACGGTTTGCTACATTATATAGATGATAAATGCAGAGATGTTTTTTACTAAAAAAAATGTAAAGAAGTTATATATATCTTAGTTAAAAAATGTATAGATGTTATTGTATATACAAAAGCCACACTCAAAAAATATATATCTTTGGTTGTGTTGTCACAAAACTGTTAATTTTACTATCATTTGATACATTAGTAAATACAACCAAATATGCCTAATTTTCGGTTTACATGTCATCTTAATCATATGGATTAAAATGAACAGAGTAGATCCAGTAAATTGATTGTGTATAATCTAATTTTTGAAAATTATATTTCTCTC
>BQKN01067680.1:98547-109704 GCA_022839385.1 Asparagus kiusianus | reverse complement strand
GGTCATTTGGCCATGTTTTGTTTCGATTTGAAAAGAAATTCTCGTTTGCAAAATAATTACAAAGAAAAATCTATTTTTGCAAATGAACCACGTGCACATAATTTCGGTCAACGCAAACCATTCAAACCCTTACATTGCACAAATTGCAATCGCATGGGTCATGTTTACAATTTTTGTTTTGACCGTATCGGTACACAAAATACGCCCAAACGAGTTCATAACCCTAGGATCTTGGATTTACATGATAGGGGTCATGTCCCAAATATCATTGGTATCAAAATAATTTGGGTACCAAAATGAGCTTTATTTCACATTTTTGTTTTTGTTTTTTGAATAATTGGTTTTTAAGCTTAAATGTTTATTTTCTTTGATGTTAAGACAAAATAAAATGTTTTTCATGGATTACTAAGTAAAAGCTTTATATATATATATAGATATAATTTTTATAAAACAAAATTATTTAATGATCCAAATCAAACTTTTTTCAAAATCCAGATTTTATAATGTTTTTGTTGATATTTTTCTCACGGTCGACCGCTACGGTCGACCGTCAAAGTTTCTGCCTCAGAGCTTAGGCTCTGTGATTTTCGCGATCGACCGCCACGGTCAACCGCGAGGGAATTTTTTTGTTTTCTATTTAATTTCTTAACGGGTTTTAGTTTTTCTTTGATAACGTTTCTAAACCCGATTCTTCTATCACCCTTGATTTCATTTTTGAGATGATCTAGGCCATTGATTCTTCCTCTTTTGACCGGACTCTCTCTATTCCCCTCATTTCGAAAATTTCTTCCCCAAAATCGATTTCTGCTCAGAATCTCCTCACGGTCGCCCGTCGTTCGCCTTCGATCGACCGCGGTCTCCCTTGAGGACCTCTCTTCATCGATTCCTGTTAGGAATTAGTTGGGTAATCTCTCCTCTCTCAATCTTGTGTTCTTTCTCTATTCTAGGGTCTCATTGTCAATTCTAGGATTTCTGCTTAAATCTTATCTGTCAATATCCTATTTTTGATCCTATCTTGTTATAATGCCTCCTAGAAAGAAATCTAAACAAGATACTGGCTCTTCATCATATATTGCCTCTAACTATGAGGATTTTCTACTGTTCAAATCCCTGGTTAAGAAATATAAGGAACTTTGTAAGCTGAAAATTTTATCTGGCAGATATATCAAATATGAGGAATTAGCCATCTATAATATTCATGAAATTCTATCTGTTGTTGGGTTGCATAAATTGTTAGATGTGGAACGTATGGTTCCCTATTACTCATTTCTTGTTTATCTATTTTATGTAAACCTGTCTGTTTCATCTTCAGCTGATGGTCTTCAAACCATCAATACATTTGTTAAGAATATTCATATATTATTTTGTGCTAACGAGCTTGCGGGAATCCTTAAGATCCCGTCAAGTGATGTTGAGCTCATGTCTATTGAACACACCGATTAGGATGTGAACGATATTTTGTTTAAGCCCGGTTGCTCTTATCCTTTGAACAACAATTCTCTTAATCCTACAGCCAAAATCATAGCACGAATTGTTGCTTAGAATCTCATTCCTAAGACCGGTAGCTTTGATCACTTTGCTCCTGACAAAGTTAATGCTGTGTATGCTATTTTTGCAAAAATGAAAGTGAATTGGGCAAATGTTTTCCTTAAAAACATGGCATGCAAGCATTTCAAGTTCCTCCCCTTTGGTTGCTTTATCACTCTTATCCTTCAACACTTTGGTGTTGATCTGTCTCATGAACCCAAAGTTAATCCTAGTAAGGAATATTTTGATAGAGTTTTCCTCTCTCGAATGCAATTTTTAGACTCTTTATCTGATCCTACAAAACCATCATCTTCCCGATCTCGCTCTAGAGGTTCTACTATTTCATCTTCCGAGGTCTTTGACCGTCTGGATTATCTTGAGACTCAGGTCTCAAGTATTCAGAAGGATGCTAGGACTCTCCTTAGCTATCAGCGTCAGTCTCTTGGGATTCAGGATCCCTTTACCAGCTCTGAAACTGGTTCTGAAGAGGGCTCTGAAGAAGGATCTGCTTCTGGTTCGGGATCTGGCTCTGCATCTAAATCTGATGATGGTGGTGATTGATACTTATTGTTTATGGATTTATGTTTTGTAGAACTAAAACTGGATATTTAACTTTTATTTTAAAGTTGTAATAACTTTATGGTGTGCGTTTGAAAACCATGTGATCTTGTGGAACTATCTATGTTTATTGTAGTTATGATAGCTTATGACTATCTTTTTTTGGTTTTTATATCCCGTGAACAATGTATTGTGAAAACATGCTGTTAAGGATGCTTTTTTATTAAAAATCTGGTTTGGCTTTTGATTCATATGCTTATGCTCTTAGTAGCTTGTTCAAATGTTTATGGATGTTTATGGATGTGTATGGATGGTTATGGATGTTTAGCTCCAATATATGTTCCTTTTATGTTATTTATGCAAATTGACAGGGGGAGTATTGACCATACATTTATTTATAATCTGTGCATGAATGCAGGGGGAGCGTTGCTCCTATTTTTCTCCTTTTTGATGTTGTCAAAGGGGGAGAAAAACTACATATTGTTGTTTAATTTATTGGTTTATTCATGTTGATGGAAAAACAACATGTAATGTTTGGTTTATTCATATGAATTTCATATCATTAAATAAATTGTTTGCCATCATCAAAAAGGGGGAGATTGTTGGTCCTATGGTTTTGATGATGATTTGTCAAACAATTTATAGCTAATATGTTTTTTAGTTTTTGTGGTTTGTTTTTCTCTTTACAGGAATTCAACACACAACAATCAAGAGTTAAAGATTCAAGTTCATGTGTGTGCATTCACCTCGGTATAGGAGTAGTTTGCTTACATATATCGTATGATTGTATTTAAGCTCAATATGTAAACAAAACACAAGTTTGACTTTTTCTATCATGCAAATGATTTTCTATTAAACTTTGTTACAATAGCTTTTATTTCTTGTTTACATCTCTTTGATACTTCATAATATATATATAATGTATGCATGAAATATATACACAAGTTTACAAGCCATAGTTCAATTTTTGTGTTCACGAAAAATAGGTTTTATGAACTCTTTTAAAAAACAGTGAGTTTTCACAAACGAATATTGCATTTCCAAAAATTCCTTTTCAAACATGTTTGTTTTATCATTTAGAAACTTTCCCAAAGTTTTACTATTTTTGAATTGATTTGATATTTTTAACGTATTTTCAAAATCATCCAAAAACCTATATTTCAGCATGTATCAATTTGCGGTCGACCGCCACGGTCGACCGCCAGTAGTTCAAAGTCCATTTTTGCCTTTTATTAGATCGCGGTTGACCGTGACGGTCGACCGTGGCTCATCCAGAGACTTTCACGATCGATCGCCGTGGTCAACCGCCTGTGTTTCAAAGCTGTTTGAACTATTCTTTATGCTTCGCGGTCGACCGCCAGTTTCTCACGGTCGACCGCCGTATAAATGATTGTGTTGCAACGACTATATTCTGATTTGATTCTCTGGGGGTATTTTGGTCTTTTTAATATTGTTTTGGCTGATGTCTTGAGTGGGTATAAATACCCCATTGCTTTCTTCTTTCTAGAAACCAAGAGTTTGTTTTACAGTGAGTTTTTAACAAAAGATTAAGAGTTGTTTAAGAGCTGTTTAAGCTGATTTTGGTTGTCTGTTTCAAAAGAAGTTTTCTACAATAAGAAGAGGCTTTCAATTCCAACTGAGGATCCTATCCTTATCATCATCTACTGTTCTTCTTGTTTATTGAGAAGTTTTCTAAACTCTTTCTTATATAGCTTATTGATTCATTTTCATAACTTAGCTATATTTAAATTGAGTTGCATATTTTCTATTCACTGTTATCACACACACTGTATTGTGCTTATAATATTTCCATACTATATATTGTTGGGTAGTGGTGTGTGATTTAGTGAGAGTGAGCTTCATTGTGTTCTCATTTGTTATCGAGAACAAATCATTGTATTTAACCATTATTGTGAGTATCACTTGTAATACACTTGTACACTGAGAGAAGTGTGAGGCATGAGACGGGGTCGAATCTAATAGAAGTGACGTCAGTTGATGAACCTAGGGAGAGGTTGTATCTGAGCACTTGAGAAGGAGGACACGGGCTAGGTTCCTACACTTAGTATGTAAAGTGTGATTGCATAGTATTTGTTGTGTGAGAGTTTTCGGTAAACTTGTAAACTGAGTGTGTAGAAGTTTCGGATTTCAAATCGGATTGTGATAGTGGAGATCTCCTCGAGGTGAGGAACGAGGACGTAGGTCGTGGTAACCGAACCTCGTAAACATATAGTGTGTTTGTGTTTTTCTTAGCGTATATTTTTATTTGTGCTTATTCTTATCTTTCTTGTTCATATCCATCTCATATATTTCTTGCAAGAACAAATTAATCAATATAATTTTAATTGGAAGTTAATCGGGATTAGATTAGCATAAGACCCTAATCACCCCCCTCTAGGTTCTAACAAGATTGAACCCACATCACCTGCCTTGATGGCAAAGTCTGTGACACTAAACCATTTTCTCACTGATTGTGAGGATCTGCATTGGTAATCCTCAGCATCGCTTTAGGGATGGGTACGACGCTTGCCAGTGCGTGAACCTCAGGGAGGCCTGCCCGAAATTTAAGAGTGATCATGTTCGACGTCACCTTCTTTTGGATCTTCTCCTTTCTCAGGACTCCGGGCTCGTAGAGGGCTTGTAGTTTGTCTTTGAGGACATAGCACTTGGAGGTGTGATGACCGACAAATCTGTGAAAGGCATAGTAGTTGGGGTCATCTATCTTGTTCATGTTCTCAGGCACTACCAAGTCTTCATCGAAGTGATAGTGCCTCGAAAAGCGTTGCTCATACGGCTTGGTCTTCTGGTGCGGAGCCGTCTTGGAGATTGGATTAGCATCCACAGCCATGATCTCTTCCCCTTTGATCAAGGGTTCCGAGAGGTGTTTGGTTCCGAAGCTCTATTCTTGGACTGGGGCTCTTCAGCTTCCAGTCACTTGATCATGTTTTCAACTTGCTCGCCTTGGCGAGCAAGTTCATTCTAGGTTTAGGTTTCCACTGCGCCGACTCTGGACAGAATGTTGATTGAGAGGATGTTGCGACACATCTCAACCAAGTGCTTTGAGAAACCTGGTCTTAGCATTGAAGTGACTGATTCCTGAATCTTTTCATGAAATTGTTGACCAACTCCATCTTCTTTTGTTTGTCAGTAAGGAGGGTGGCCATCGATACTTCTATATCATCGTCGAAGAAATAGGCCAAGAAAAGCCTCTCCACATCGGCCCATGAATTGATGGAGCCTGGTTCTATCTTATGAAACCATTCAAAGGCTACCCCTTTAGGGCGCCGATGACAGTCGGGTGAGAATGTTGTCGTTCCTCATGAGGAATCTCGTCTGAGATAGGAAGTAATAGATATGTTAGGAGGGAGATCCCTTGCCATCAAACTGGACTAGGCCCATCGGTTTGAACTTTACCGGGTAGGAGATCATGTCCTATTTAGATGGATATGGTCTCACCACCCCCAGCTTGTTCATGCTCTTTTGGAGTTTCAGGGCATTAAGCTGACTCTAGAACTCGTCAAACCTCCTGTCTCGGGGAGTGCTGCCGAATAAGAGTGTCTTTCTAAGGATTTGTTGGAATAATCAAAGTATGGCTCATGATTATCTTCTTCCTTAGTTGTGTGAGAAGAAGTGAGCTCTCGTTCTTTGTTCCTTGAGGGTTTTCGTCGATTTTGCAAATTCCTCTTCTTCTTCTTCTTCTCGCTGAGAAGTTGCTCCATTATCTCCTTTAGAGAGCTGATGGTTGCCTATTGTTCCTCAACCTTTTTGGCCAAGTCTTCAGAGGATTCCACCATGTGCACCTTTGCGTGCATGCTGTAGGCTGAGCCTGAGGTCTAAGATGTCGTGGCTGCTGAGCACACCTCATCCTCATTGTCACAGATGGGCAACTAACGGGCATAATTGAACAGGATAGCTGCTCCTGTTTGAAGGCGAGTGCGTTGGTATACACCCTCCTCCTCAACAGGGGGCTATCTGAATCCCAGGGCATATTCAAGATCTGGGGAATCTGAATACTAGGACTTACCTTTCTCTGCCATGTTGACTGTGACGGTCAAAATCTCCGGGTCATTGGCAACTTGCTTGCTCTGACGATTGCATCTTCAGCGCAGAGATCTTGGTTGCTAAGAGAGTCTCTCAAACACCAATAGCTTTGGTGTATTGGAACATTAACAATAAGCAAGTACTACCTGGATAAGCCTCTCGCAATGGCACTGAGGGTTTGCCTCGTGAATTGTACGTTTGTGAGTTAGATGATCCCTAAGATCTCTCGTGGTTTGGTAGTCGCAACCCCCAGCTTCGGAAGGACCAGATGTGAAGTTAGGTGAAGAAGGCTCAAAGGAGCCGACATGAGGACACTTGGGAAATTCCCTCAGCATCGAATCTAGCCAACTGCGTCGAGACAGGCGAGATCTGGAATGTGGGCAAGCTCGAGCTGACTGCTGGCAAGCTCGAGTTGACTGCTGGCGAGCTCGAGTCGATTGCTAGCAAGCTCAAACTGTCTGTTAGGGTTCACCTGAGTCGTGGCTTCCGTCGGTAGGGTGAAGTTCTCCTAACGTGTGAGACTCGCCTGTTTGAGAGTGTGATTCACTTGGATCATGGAGCTCACCTGATTTGGGCAGCTCGCCTTATCTGGGAAGACTTCTTGAAGAGTGAAGATCGCCTGACTTATTTGGCTTGCCTGAGTCATCGAGACGGCCCAGATAGGAGACTCTGCTGCTAGAGTGGGGCTTACCTGAGTTGCCGAGTCGGCCTCGATGGGAGATTCTGTTGTATGAGTGGGGCTCACCTGAAATACCATGTTCGCCCGAAAAGCCAAGTCGGCACATTTTGAAGACTAGACCAATCGAACAAAGCCCGGCTATATGGGTGGGCTCGCTTGAGTCGTCCAGTCTACCCATATAGGAGACTCTGCTACTAGAGTGGGGCTCACCTTAGTCGAGTCGGCCAGTCTCGAGAACTTTACATTCTTGTTCGACTCTTCTTAGGCCTCAATAGTAATTGAGTTTATCATAGGAGATGGAGGCTCAGGCTTCCTAGTGGACGAGAGCTTGTCGTCATCGCTGCTTGGCTCTTTTAGAAATGGGGAGACTCATGTTGACGGTGAAGGTGTGATCCGTACTGATACGTACCATAGTCTCCTCTTGCATGGGGGATTGTGTGAGTTGCTTGAGAACCCATAGAGCAGTCCTTTGGCTTGATTGGTTGCCTTTAGCTCTGCCTTGACTGGCTTAGGGGAGATAGAACCCTCTGTTGTAGCTCAGGTCAACCTCGTACGCATGGCTGCCTTAGCTGATCTCTGGTCGTTAGCTCAGGGGTATGACTGCCTAAACTGATCTCGGGTCGTCAGCTCAGCTTAGCTGGCTTAGGGGATATACAACCCCCTACTCGGGTAGAGCTCTTGGTCATGGATGCCTCAGCTACTTAAGGTCGGGCAACATGCACGACTGTACGGTATGGACGAGAAGCCTTACCGCTAGAGGAGGAGGAAGATAAGTACTCCTCGTACTTAGCTTGGTCGAACTCAATCATGATGGACTCGACGGTTGTCTATTTCGCAATATTGTCGTACTATGCTACCACCATTTCGGTTGAAAAATGGTTTCTCCCACTGTGGTCTCCATCTTCTGTAGGGTGTAAAATTCGGGTCTCGATGTGAGATTTGTATTATTTGTGTTTGTTACAAATTAATGAAATTCGAGATTTACAACAGAAGCGGAGAGAAGGCTCTCTTTGTTTAACGTGGATTCTTTGGTAGTGATAGGACGTCTCCCTTGGTGCTTGAGCCGAGCTTGCTTCCCTTAGACGATACGATCAACATCGTGGTTGGAACTTTGGTACGCAGTAGAAGCTCCGAGGTAATTGGGTTTGAGTCTACCTGAGACCAAACAAGTGCTTGTGCTTGTGGGCCGAATGCTTGACTGTTGGAAGTCAACTACCCAAGCTTGATAAAAATATCAAGGTTGGAAGTTTAGAGAGGGCTACAATGCAATAGTTTGCAGAGCTAATGAGCCTCAAATCTAAGAGTCCAGATCGAGTCTACTTTAACAATCTAAGCTTACAGCCAAGAATGTTCTACTAAGCAAGCCAATGAAGGTCCCTGTCAAAAGAGCCAAGCCTTTTCTTTGTGAAAATGCTAAGCCGACCAAATTCTAGCAAATTCAGTCTGATTCCCAGCCGCCTCAGTCCGATGTCAGCAGCCCCTTGAATGTTGATCTAAGGTGGTTTTAAATAGGCTATCCCTTAATTTGTGGTATTTGACCACTAGTAGGGGCAAGGAGCACCAGCCGCCCTAGCTACGGGATGTGACCGCTTAGGGGGGCCTACCAGCCGCCCTAACTATGGGATGTGATCACCTAGGGGTCTTGTCAGTCGAGCCTATCCTTGTAGCCATCAATGGCTATTTGTAGAGTAGAAGAGTTCTGGCTAATCTCGTGATGACCATGCCTAGGTGAGGAGCGCCATGCTCTCCCCCTTGAAATATTTTATATGACCATCGAAGAGACTGTTCCCATACCCCAAGTGGGCAGTTGACAAGCATGTTGGTGAGGAGGTCAGGCCAGTCTAGCTCATGCAAGTGAGCTTGACCCATAGAGGCGGCTGTCAAACGAGCTTGGCCTTCAGGTGAGCTCAAGCCTAGAGGTGAGCTTCAAGCCTTCAGGCGGGTCCGACTTATGCTGGCGAGTCGTCTTCGAGCGGGAGACTGACACCGTCCTTCGAGTCGACAATAAGGGGTGTCGTCCGAGATCTTCTTGGTGCGCCAACTTCGGGAGGGAGATTAACACCACCCTTCGAGTCGACACGAAGGGGTGTCATCCCGTGGTCTTGGCGAGTCGATTTCGAACGGGAGACTGGCATAGCCCTTCGAGTCGATGAGGGGTTTCAGTCACTCGGATTTGGTGAATCGATTAGGGGGTCTCGACCACTCATTCTTCAAAGTGCGAACAGGCACCGCCCTTTGAGTTGACGAGGAGGTCTCCACCACCTGGAGTCGATGAGGGGGTCTCAGCCCTTCGGTGGTGGCGAGTCGACTAGGGGTATTCGCCACTTGGTCTTTAAAGTGCGGACTAACACCGCCCTTCGAGTCGAGTCGACGAGGGGGTCTCAGCCATTTGAGTCGTATGGGGGGTTGGGCCACTTGGTTTTGGTGAGTCCACTATGGGCTCTCTGTTACTAGGTCTTCGAAGTGCCGAGACACTCAGCGAGTCGGCGTCAGACTATCACCGCTCTTCGAGTCATCTGAGATGTTGATCCTTGGTGCTCGACTCCGAGTCGACTAGCGGGAGCTCCGTCATGTAGAACCCATATTGACTCTTGGGCGGTTTTCACTCCCTACATTTACATCAAATGTGATAATACAAAGCATATATCACCAAAGTTTTTCTACAACCAGCAACAGTAGACTTTCCTCAAGATTCAAGTGAATCATGTAAGCTCTGAAGAAAATACGACAGATTTGTTTACCAAGTCATTACCTAAGGTCATCTTTGAGAAACAAGTGAGAAACATAGAGATGCACAGATTTTCTGAACTATCTTGATTATATGGATTATGGGAGAGGTGTAGACTTTAGGGGGAGTCTTAACACACACATATTATCATCCATTGTATTAGGTGCATTGTGCTCTTTTTCCCTTCGACCAAGTTTTATTTTTCCCACTGGGTTTTGTTACTTGGCAAGATTTTTAACGAGGCAGCAACTCATGCACCATTTTACTCTTTGACTTGGCACAAGGGGGAGTGTTAAAGGAAAAACACAATTAATGTGCCTTCATCAAAGTAATTGATGAAGGGTAATTTAATCCTTCATGTCTTTATGAAACCCTATATAAAGGGGATTCTTGATGAAATAAAAGGTGACCAATTCTTTTCTTCTTTTAATAAATGCAGCTAATTTTTTGGGTTTTTTCATAGAAATAACCTTAAAGATAGAGTAATTATACATAAATCACCTTTTATTTTTAATTTATACATAAACCATCTTTTAAAGTATATTTTTGTTGTAATTAACCACCTCTCAGTCAAATTCTTCACTTAAAATCCAAAAGTACCCTTAAAAAACTGACATTCAGTATACATGACTCATTTGTTAGCGTTTATATCTCGTTAGAATACAACTCACGTATGTTAAACTCGAATTTTTTAACTTATTTTTTGTTTTCTAGTGAAAATTTGACCAGGAAATAATTGATTGCAACAAAAACCTATTTCATAAGTGGTTTATATATAAATTAAAAATAATGTTGGCGTTCCTTTAATTACCCTATTGTCAACGTGGTGCCTAGGAAAAGCCCAATTTTTAATATAATTGTAAGTACATATAAATTTCCAATTTAACAATATTACAAACCAAACTATTGAAAAACAAATCTTGCTGCATCATTTACATCCACAGCTCTATCTCCAGAATGAAATATCCAATTAGCATGACGCATCAATACAATCAAAAAAATTATATCAGCGCAAATATATTGTATTAGCAATCGGAGTTTTGTATTAGTGCTGTTAGAGTCTACGTAGGCCATTTGTTGTAATCTCATTCCTTCTTATAGGTAGGATTTTCTATAGAGGGCTCTCAAGTTTATTTTTCCTAGTAGTAATAACTCACCAATTCAGAAGAATAATATCAATCAATCAACTGCCATATAGTCCAAAACTTCTGAAAAGATGACTTTGTGCCTGTATATTGCTCGAGTAGTTTCAGCGTGAGTGATCCAAGGAAGATCTAGGCAAGGATTTTCAGGCTTCGCTTTATGCTTACATTGAAATGAAATGCCCTTTTTAGCAATCAATTAAGTGGGGCATACGGTCAGCCTTAGATCCAGCAATGAAAGCTTGAATAAAGAGTTCGATCGGGACCTTTCTTCCATAAACTTGGTAAAAGATACTAAGAAAATTATTCCATGCACTCCACAATTTGCTCTAGCTTGGCAAATCCAAAATTAGATTGAGTTTGTACTAGTTCTTATTTTGTTAGTCTATAGAGTAGATCCATGTAAGGGTTGATTAAAAAAAGAACTAGTTTAGGTGTTAGAATTTGAACTAGAAAAAACTAGTTCAAATTTGATCCAAGTT